>JANHFL010006720.1:66128-80712 GCA_032468155.1 Oxyrhabdium leporinum | reverse complement strand
AAGATAGCCAGCTTTTGGAGAGATTAATGTGAGGCCCCAAGAAGACTAGAATTATCGTGGTACAGCGGGTGATGCCAGCCTACACGTACAATTCTTACAACAAACCAAATAATTGTATATCCTTTTGATTTCCATGCTGCTATTTATACATCCTTTAACTTATTTCCACTGAGCATTAAGTGACAGCTGACATTTTAATGACCCTGCAAATTTCTTGGCAAGGTTTACCAGAAGTGATTTGCCATTGCCTCATTGGTAGGGCTGAGAGAGAGAGGGGGACTGGCCCAGGGTCACCCAGTTGGCTTTGTATCTAAGCTGGGCCTTGATCTCATGGTCACTCTGTTGCTAGTTTGATGACTTCAGTGCTACATCACACTGGCTCCACTAGTATGAACTAATAATATACTTATTATTAAGAAGAAAAATGACTCTCCCTTCTGTCCCCTCCACCAGTCAAACAATATCCACCCCTTTACAATCTCACATTGTTTGATTAGAACTTCACTGACAGTGAATATTCTTGGAAAACATTAAGAGCTTCCTCTAGCTTCAAATTCACTTCTTCTCAATAAGGTTAAAGAGATGGGGAAGTTTTTCCTCCTTTCTCATGATGTTCATGTAGAAAACAACAAAAAAAGATGGTTGAGTTATGTGATTATTTGCTTCCGGTTGAAGAAAAATCAACTGTAATTATTAAATTTATTTTTAAAAGTATTAATTAAATTTATTTTAAATTCATTTTAAATATTAAAATTAGTCTAATCACCTTATCTCAGCTTTTTCTATCATTTGTGCACAGGTGAAACCTCTTCCACGCTGTAATAAGAAGTGCCATTCAGGTTACAGAAGGACCAAGACTGAAGGAAAATCCTCTTGCTGTTATGATTGCACTCCTTGTCCAGATGGGAGAATCTCAAACTAGTAGGTAAGAGTAAAAAAGTTTTTGGATGCATTCCCACATATGGACATTTTTATTTGCACAAGAATTCTCCCAAAACTAGAGAAATTGTTCCAATGTAATGGATCCTATTCAGGGGTGGGATTCAAAACTTCAGCAACGGGTTCGCTGCCTGGTTGCTGGGTGGGCATGGCCTAGTCGGCCTCCTGCACCACAGGGGGGGCATTTTCACCTTCCCTGAGATCTAGAGGCCTTGCTTGAGCCTCCGGTAGGGCAAATATTACCTCCCCAGGCTTCAGAGGTCCTCCGGAGGCTGGAAACGGGCCCATTTCTAGCCTTCCCGAACTTCTGGGAAGCCAGTTTTTCTCCCTCCCCGAGCCTCTGCATGCACTCTGCACTTACCTGCATCCACAATGGGCTGTGGCAACTCCTGGGAGGAGTGTGGAGGGGCGGGGGGAGGTCAGGGCCAGCCAGGAGTGGGATTTGGGGGTTTGGTGAACCTGCAGAATCGTTGCTAAGGATCTGCCCAAACCCCCACGAACTCCCAGCAGCCCACTCCTGATCCTATTGATCCTTTGTTCTCTACTTTCCATCAGTCGACCTATGAAGCTGACTTGTCTTCTTTAACAGACTGCTTTTGGGATCATCTACTCAGTGGCAGTTTCTTGTATGTTGGGTAAAACCATCACAGTGGTTCTTGCTTTCATGGCCACCAAGCCAGGATCAAAGATGAGGGCATGGGTTGGGCAAAAACCAACCTTTTCCATTTTACTCTTCTACTCCTTTATTCAAACTACTGTTTGTGTTGTTTGGTTGGCAACTCCCCCCCCCCTTTTCCAGATGTTGACATAATTTCCATTTTTATTGAAAAAAATCTGAAATGTAATGAAAGATCAGTTACAATGTTTTATTCTGTTTTAGGTTTTATGGGCTTCCTGGCTTTTATCAGTTTTATTGCAGCACTCCGATATTATCAGATTTCTCAAAGAACTGTATTATTGAGTACATCATTTTGGCATGCAGGAACCCTAACCCTAACCAACTCTAACCATTTCTCATAGTTTTAGTATAATTAAAGAATAGATATTCCCCTCCCTCCTTGTCACAGGTCACATTATCCAATTAGGTATTCTGGCGTCTCCTTGGCAACTCCTTCCAGTCTCTGGCCAGCACCTGTTGAGATGACTTTGGTTCCCACAGGTCGATCTGTTATTATTTTCTGATCTGACATTCCAAGCTTCTTCCCTCCCCCAATACTGTGTGGCAAGCTGAGAAATGAAAAGATGGCTGCAGCAGCCTAGAGCCATTTCGAGGTTGACATCTTTGCCATCCTGGTTTCTAGTGCTGGGCTACTGAGTTGTGTCTTTTCCCCCAAATTCTATATCAGAGTGATGAGGCCTGATCTGAACAACAAAGAGTATCTAGCAGAGTGCACTAGAAAAGGTTGTCTTTGTCTTGTTCAGAGTAAGAATTCCATTTGGCTTGTGGTAGCAAATTTTATAGATATTTTAAACTAAAATTCAGTATTCATGAGGTAAAGCAATATGTAAAGCAATAGCACTTAGATTCATATACTGCTTCACAGTGCTTTCCAATCCTCTCTAAGTGGTTTACAGAGTCAGCCTATTGCCCCCAACAATCTGGGTCCTCATTTTACCAACCTTGGAAAGATGGAAGGCTGAGTCAGCCTTGAGCCGGTCAGAATCAAACTGCTGGCAGTGAGCAGAGTCAGCCTGCAATATTGCATTCTAACCACAGAGCCACCACATTTCTTTTTATGGTAACTCCATGTAACACATAAAGAATTCTAAATATGTACTCTACTGATGGTGAAACCTTGAGTCATAGATAGAAATCTATGGGATTATTCATTGAGCAAGATGAATAATCCCAATTCCTAATGCTTCAGTATGATCCTTTTTTTTGTCTCCCCCAACACACACGTTCCCAAGATTAAATCCCTCTATATGCACTCTTGTAGAATGAGCAGGCCCTAAACCCCCTTCACTCTTGCTTCCCCGCACAACCTCCTCAACCTTCACCACACCTCTGCACACACTCCCCAACCCTCATGCACTTCTTGTATATCCTTGAGCACCCTCCTCAATCTATGCAGCATCTCCTATGTGCCCTTGTGCACCCTCCTCCACCTGCCCCATACGCACTTACATAGTACTTTTCACATACTCTCACTCATCTTCTCCAATCTGTGCTGCATTTCCCATGCACCCTTATATTCCCTCTCTGACCTGTGCAGCACCTCTTACATATCCTCCTCAACCCTCCCTGCCCTGCACAGCACTTCTTATGCACTTCTGCACACCCTCCTTGACTCGCACAGAACCTCTTGCACACTCCTTTGTGTACTCTCCCCAAGCTAATGCACCCTCCCCAACCTTCCTGCACACACACACACACACACACACACCCCTCTCGCTCTCTCCCCACCTAAGTCAGCAACCACTTACTGCCTGCAGGTCTAAGACTTTCAGCTCTCTGCTGGTTTCCCCACTGACTTTGTGGGAAGCCAGCAGGAAGGAAAACTCATCTAACATCCAAGGCATTCAGTTAACAATGGCAATTGGGATTTTAGGGATTGCCACTGCTAAGCAGTGGTTTTGCTTTATGACACTACTAAGCAGTGGTTTTGTTTCATGACCACATCACTTAGCAACAGAAATTCTGGTTCAAAGCCAACATAAATTGAAGACTGTATGATAAGTAACTTACTGAATAACATTAAAATATTCTTGTGGCATTTATTTGGATTAAAGGCCCTGAATGAGAACATATGAAGAATGGTTGCAGGATTTGGGTTTGGCTAGTCTAGAGAAAAGAAGGACTAGGGGGGACATGATAGCAGTATTCCAGTATTTGAGAGGCTGCCACAAAGAAGAGGGGGATCAATTTATTTCCAAAACACCAGAGGGTAGGACAAGAAACAACGGGTGGAAGCTAGTCAAGGAGAGAAGTAATCTGGAATTAAGGAGAAACTTCCTAATAGTGAGGACAATTAACCAGTGGAACACTTGCCATCAGAAGTTGTGGCTGCTTCATCACTGGAGGTTTTTAAAAGGAAATTGGGTCCCTTCCAGCTCTATTCTGATTGAATAATTTCTTTGAAATTTCACATCCAATTTATCATGCAGGTTTTTTTATTGTTCTTTTTCTGTGTCATGGCTAAGTAAAAGTTCGTATATATGTTCAATAAGTGAAGTTGATTTTGAAATTGTCTAATCCCCTTATGCAGCTATCTCAACTGTGATTGTAACTGCAACTTGTAGACAAATCCCATAGTTAAACTGCCCTGGACAATGCACATTAAGGATGAAATTAATGAGGCCATTTTTATTCACACCACTGAACATATAATGTTTGTGGGTAGGGAAGGACCTTCATTATATGCTAGTATTTTTTTCTTTTTACAATTCTTTCATAGGCGTGGAGTTGGGGCACCTGAATGGAGCTGAGTGTTTACTGGCCAGATGCCCTTCCTGATGCCTACACAGCAGATATTTTCTCTTGGCACCCTGATAGAAAAACATCTGTTGCTATCTAGGATTGAACTCTCAGCCTTCCATGTGGGAGGCGAGAGTCATCACCTCTAGGCCAGCATGCTGCTCATTATATCCCAGGAATAAACACTTAATATTCAAAGCAGAAAATAGTCATACAGAACTTGCTATATCTTGAGAATATCTCTGTTCAGAAATACCACACCAAAGGGGAGGGGAGGGGAATGACCTTTAGAATGATGCTTCTTCTTCTCAAGTGGTCCAGTTCTTATAATGGAAAAAGGACTGCTGAGAGAAAAATTGTATCCAAGGAGTTGGCATTGGTGAGTTTCTGTTCTAGTATGCTTTAATGTGATTGGCTGAAATTTTATTTTGCTAAGAGATAATTATTGCTTGATCATGTGGCAGTTCAGAAGCTTCCATCGGACTTTTCTGTCTAAGTAAGGCAAAGATAACAAAGAAAATAATTTCCCTCCTTGACTTCAACTGGAACAAGAAAATTTCCCTATGTGATTTGTTGCTGTGTTCTTCTGCTTCTGTGAGGAACAGTGGGGAAAAAAAACAGTAAAGTGAGATTAAATAGTCAGCAGTGATTCAAATCACACAGAAGTCCTTATTTAATTGATTTAATGCAATTCAATATTTATTATTTTCCTCTTGTGAAAAACTGACCCCATTTGGCCCTAAAGAGAAGCTTTCACTAGAGCAAAGATGTATTTTTATCCTAAATCTCCCCTCATTCAATTTTCTTTTGATCCCAGTAGGTTCTATTACTCTGAAAAAGAGAGAAAAACACTGTGTGTTTCACACCTTGCATTCCATAACACATCACTATCAACTTTCCTCATACTTTCCTCCCTCTAGGCTAAAAGTCAGACACTCCTGTAATACTTTGCCTCAAATGAAATTGTTTTAAAAAGTCAAATTTTCTGCAAAAGTATTCAGCATTTTTTAACACTATATTTCCTCTTTTGAATCATCCGCTGCTATTTGCATTTCCCCCCCTTATTTACACCTAAGTACCTTCAGGAGGACTAATGTTGATACTTATAGGATGTCATCATCACCCAAGTGCTTGGCTTATATGCTTATGTCAGAATAATCACTGTTTTGGGGTGATGATACCAGTAGACATAGTGTATGCCATTATTTTGATATCTTTGCAGTTTGCTATAAATGTCATTGTCTCCATCTATTTCAAACTCTTTTGGGGATCTCTCGGCTCTCTTTGTTTTTGTTACATCATGTAAATTCTGTATAGATTATCCCCATTTTGCTTTTATTTGTTCCAACTCTGCTGTTTCTTCATTTCTTAAAATCTATTTCTTCAGTTTGTATAGTGTCTTTGCCCATGCTTAATATTCTTTATGTATAGCAATGCAGGTAGCAATATAATGGCTAATATTCCTACAATCTGTCCAATTGGCCAAAGCAAGAATATGTATATACAGCATCTGCAGCATCTCAGGATTGAATTTCTCTGTGTTGTGTGTTACTGATGAGCTTAGAGACACTACAGATCCAAGGGCAATCTCAACCCACACTATACAAATGAAGGAAGAATGTGCTACTCACAACAAGCATTTTACATGCTGAGAAAATGCAATATTGTTACCCCAGGAGTGCTATCTGAAAGAAAAAGTGAGAAATAGGTTTACAAAGTCTGAGAGAAAACAGGATGGATATATTTTATTTTATAACCTTCTTACACCAGAATCTTGGTGTTTACTGCCTTGGGTTTGTTTTCACAGATTTAAATGTTTGTTTTAACAGACCCTACTAATGTCCTTGTTCTTTTAGAATTTATTCTTACTTGTGCTAATCCTCTTGTCATTGTGATAGTCCTTTGGCTGCTGTGTGTGATTGCTGGATTTTCTACCTATAAAAATAAAATTCTGTAAATTAGAAGAGTTCTCACATGTGGCTGAAGAATTCAATTTATTATTATCTGTTCTTTTATCCTATATGACCTAAGATAATGAAAAGTATCAGAGAGTGAATAGGGATAAGAACAAAGCCAGACACATACAGAGAACTAACAAGTGAATACAATGCTCTTTATTATTATACAGGCTTAGTGCAAAATGTATTAATAATAATTCTAGAACTGAGATGTTTATGTGTGTATATATAGTGACTCATATATGTGAGTATGTACACTGACTATAAGGTAGAATTTAACTAAATGATTTAAGTATCTACTCCTTTACTTTATAATACAGAACTCTTAGCTTTCCTCCACTGAATTCTTGACCAGTTGAAGTTTCTGAGCGATCTTCAAGAACAGCCCCATGTAGAATATTTTGCAATAGTAGAGCCACAAGTTTCTGGAACAGGATCTTGACACCATCACTTAACAAGTTAGAGGTCAAAAGATATGATTGGCATTTTGATGATAGCAAACCCAAAGTGCAGATGAACTCACCCAGTTGTTTCATGCAGCTATTAAGCAGGAGGGGAATGAGCATCCCACATAGAAGGGACCTCTCTCCACTTACCGACACTGATTGGAACTGACCAAGAAGGAAGAGAACCATTGTAGAATTAACCCCTGATGACTGGCTATGCCTGTCAATTTAGGATTGATTAAATCAGTCCTTATCCAGTGAACTCTGATTAATTCTCAGGCAAACTTCAGAAGCTTTGTTGAATATAGAACATGATTTGTTTGCGGTGCATTTCATTACTGCAGCTGGCCATCATCACCTGGGTGAGCATCGTTTCATTTATTCATTTCTCAGTGGGAAGCACCATCACACTACAGCTCTGAAATAGACAAGGGGGCGGGGTTGTAGCCTCTTGCAAACCTGAAGTTCAGTAGCTTCTGTTTAGCTTGGCTCTGCAGTTCCTCTGCAAGTCAATAAGGCAACACTCAGCTTATCTGCTGAGGCACCTCATACTCTTTGAGACTATGAAAGTGGAGTCCCCTTTTCTATTTTCACTCATTCCAGGTTCTGTATTTGTACATGTTGAATCCAGCATCTCATCACCTGGCAACAGTCATTTCTTAGCAACAGAGGAAGGTGGAGGGAGACAGAGAAATAGCAGAATGGATGGGAGAGAGCTGCAGCTGAGAAAGAGAAAGAGTAGGAAGGTTTCACTGGAATCATCACTGTGGTTCCCAAAATATGTCTTGCCACTAAAGCTTCAGTGTTTAGGGTTCTATGTTGAGTTTGTTAAAGAAATGCTAAACAATACTTAGCAGAGAAAAATGTCTATACAATCTATAAGTGTGCCTTTTTCCTTAATGCTGAAGAAATGTACCTCTGTAGTTAAGCAAGCTTTAATTCCTACATGATGAATCAACCTCTGGAACTCACCTTATGCCTTCTTGCAATATAGCCTGTACAAAATTGGCTAAAGATATAATCAGTTGAACATGGAAAGGATATGTACCATCAGGCTAAATTTGTAACAGAAGCAGGAGATAGCAAATGGGCAGTGGGTTTTGCAAATGGTTTTGAAATAACCATTCCAGAGAATGAAACAATTGAAACCTGTTAGAGCCAAAGCCATGACTTCAAAACAAGGCTATCAGTGATATAGATAAGAAGGGAAAATGATGTTTCCTTCACTTGAGAACTCATTTTTGTAACGTTCAGCAAGATAGGAAAGAAATTATTTCTTCCCCCAGACTATCCAGTTATAGAAACCAAACTATAGATGAAGACAAAAGTGCTCAATGGAAACTTTTCGACCAAAGGAGGGTGACATTTAACAAATATAGAGAGAGGAGCTGTGTCCCTACAATAAATGATTTCACCAAAGCACAGCCTGATCTGAAAAATGCAGTTTGAATCAGCATAATGACGAAGTAAGAGGCAGCATAACATCCCCTGCTGAACTTCAGTGTAGGTGGAGGACATTGCCCAGTGGGAATACAAAATTCTGCCAGAATGACTTGTGGTAACAATTTGATAAGAGACTGGAAGGATCTAAATTAAACATGTTTGCTGTTTCATTTGGGGAGCCAAAACTATAGCCTGTGAAAGTAAAAATTCCTATCACTCTGTCCAAGATTCTGTATGTACTCTAGATTAGCACTGAAGATATCACACTGAAATCTGAGTAAGTTCTTTCTTCCTTGGCCTTCCCAACTGCGAAAAGCTTGACAACTAATAGATGCTCCTGGGACCATTGCAGCTGCAGTTCCTATAGCACTTTGGGCAATAAGTCACAGTTATTTATTTGGTGTGGGGAAGACGGATGCCAGTTTCCCCATTATCAGACCCTCAGTGAAGGTCAGGAATCAAATTCTACAAGAACTATTGGAACTCTGTTTTATTGTTATTATGTATAATAACAGAATCTTTAAAGCCTGCCAGAGTTGCCTTCTGCCTTGTCTTAAATCAAACAAAATAAAGACAAGGTTCTCTTGGCTTTCTTTCTCATCCCTTGTTCTTTCCCAGGACCGTTTACCTAATGATTCTTGCACTCCTTCAAGGTTGTTGTTCTCCCTACTTTTCTGCACCCATTTCATTTGTTCCATGGAGTCATTCTTTGGAGTTGACTGTAGTTATTACATGTTGGCCAATCAAACAGCTACTTCTGGATGCTGCTGACCATGAGGTCAGAACTGGACTCCTTGATCATTTTCTGCCAGCACTAACATTTGCTTGCAACACTAGTTGAGGAAAAAGCTTGCTTGGAATTGATTGCTCCCTCCTTACCCTTCCTCCATGCCTGTGACCTATCAGCTATATTAGAGTAGCCTTGTTACTTTGACAGAATAGGGAATCTGCAATGGGGACAGCAACTTTTATTCTGGCATACTTTTCTGCTGCCTCAAGGACTATAGTTAGCATTTTAGGACAATTATCTGAAAGAACCCTATGAATATGTTTGCTGGTCTTATGAGTTTGTCATGAGCATTATCAACATTAGATACTACAATAAGATAGTACCAATCCCATTTGTCACATCCCATGACAGATTGATTAAAGACACAATTCTGCTTGTACTTTGTTATGAAACCTAGATTCAAACTACAGGTATCATATCTTTTTCTTGTGATGTTTTGATTTTGATGGTATTGATCACAAGATAGAGCAACTCATCTATGCTGTGTTTTATGCTTGACAGAGATTGTATTTAAGGGCAGGAGAAGGCTGTCTCATATGCACACCACATTTTGAACCACAGATAGAAACAGCCACAGCAAGAACAACAATGGTTTCTAAAATCTGAAGAGCCATTCTCCATCAACCATTTAAAGGATTAACAAATTAACAGAGATGGAAGGGACCTTGTAGGTCATCTAGTCCAACCCCCCCATCCAAGCAGGAGACCATACACCATTTTTGATAGATGGCAGTCCAGTCTGGCAGCTTCACAAATCCTTCAGCTCTTGCTTCCTTCTCTATCAAAGCTTCTGCCCAAGCTTCTGTCAAGATGGTAGGTGATAATTCACCAAAAGAAATCCGAGCTGTTTTGAAAAGTAATTTTCAGTTTATCCAGTGGTTCTGATTTAAACGGGGAAGTTCTGGAGAGAATTGTTATCTTCAAGATAGAATTCAGCAACAGTGGAGAGATCTTCTCCTTTCTGGCCACCTTGCAGAATGCATTTTCAGCTTGCCATGCCCCCCTGGAACAGAGCCATATTTAAAGTATCTTATTATGTGTACATCTTCAATTATCAAATGCTTGGTGCTGTTTATGAGGCCCATGTGATATTTATGACCCCCAAATCAGCTTCTTCTTTCAAATTAAAGAAACGCATGCATTTCTACCTACTGAGGTATTAAAACAATAACCGCATAAAAGACATTGTTTGGGAGTAATTTAACTGTGATACATGTAAGAGCAAGTCTTCCCCTCCTCTCCACCAACGAAGTCTAAAATGGTTCCCAAGTTGCACCAAAAAAACATGTTTGAAGTAGTTGAGAGAATATCATGTATCTCACATGGTGCAATGTTCTATTTTGGAGTTCATTTATGGCATGGCTGATAACAATCTGATAAGTTTGCAACTATCAACAGAAGAGCAGCAGCTATGTGTGCTGCTAGAAAGGAAATTAAAAGACTTATTAATCCTTATGCTTCAGGTTATAAGATGATAGCCTGCTGCACTAGAGAGAAATCAGTTCAGAGTGCACAGCTTGGGGGCTCTACAATTAGAGGCTAAGCAGAGCTTTCTGTCTTCCTTGAAACCATAAGAAATTGTCTACGATTAGGGCCAAAGAGCAAGGCATGAAAACAAAATTGGCTATTTTACATCCAGGCCATTGTGAAAGAGGAGTATCCCAGTTTACAGGGCTTAAGAGGCCTCATGACTTTATTTTAGCATGAATCTTGTCAGCAACATTATTATTGTGATCTCCCCATAATAAATTGAAGCAATAATGAGATGTAATTACAGTTATGATTATTGCTTTATAATTAGAACGTTTGTTATAAAATGGCAGTGGGGATGGATGCTAATAGTGTTGGTGGTGGATTAATTCCCAGAGTCTTTCTGTTTCAGACTGAAAATAAGTTAAAGCACAAATATGGGATGCAAAAGAAGTTGCAATATTTCCTCTTCTTTGGACTTTTGGAATTCTGATCCAGTCTGGTTTCCATAGGTTTATACCAGCCATAATTGAAGAAACTGCTATCATGTACCTTCCCCCCTCCGTTCCACCCACCCTTCTCTCTCTGGATTTTTTAAAAAATATGTCTATATTTGCTGGCTGGTTTCGCATACAAGACAGCATACAAGACAGTTTACAGAGCATAAAAAAAGATTCCTATGAAAAAAAAACTAAAATAACAGAATGAAAGAAGAGGGGAAGAGAAAAATTTTCATAAAAGAATCTAAAAATTCAGAATATTTCCTTCACTCACAAAGAGAGAACTCAGCTAAATCTAATTATGTTTTAAAATGCTTTAAACATTAGAGCTATTGGAAGCAGAAGTGATTAAGCGAACTGTAAACTAGTTGCAATATTGCTTCACATGCATAACATTTCTGTATCAGAAAATGGTATAGCTATCACTCTCAGATCTTCTCAGAGTTAGAAGACATTTCAAAGAGAAAAAGTATTAGGTCTTTGAAGCTCATTTGTCACCAACACAGCATTCTCAGGAGAGAGATGAGGAACTCCACTAGTCAATACAAATTCTTCAAATTGTCATCTGAATTACTAGCAGCACAAAAAATTTGTCCCGTACCACCAAGCCTAGGAGCCATGAAGGACACGGTTGTAATTCCAACTGTGCTAGTGGGCATATCTGTTTAAAGGAATAAAGTCCTTCTTCCAAGCAAATTCATTTCAAGGAAATAAATAGAAGCTTCACTTCCTGGCATGGTTTTTTTGGACATTTCCTAGTGAAACAAATGGAAATCACATACAGATAGTCCTTGACTTATAACCACAATTAAGCCCAAAATTTCTGTTGCCAAGTGAGACATTTTTAAGTGAGCTTTGCCCCATTTTACAACCTTTCTTGCCACAGTTGTTAAATGAATTACTACAATTGTTAAGATAGTAACAGTTGGCTTCCCCCATTGACTTTGCTTCTCAGAAGGTCACAAAAAGTAATCACAGGACACTGCAACAGTCATAAGTATGCACCAATTGCCAAACTTCTGAATTTTGATCACGTGACCATGGGGATGCCACAATGGTTGTGTGAAAAAAGGTCATAAGTCACTTTTTTCAGTGTCATCGTAACTTTGATGGTCACTAAATGAATTATTTTAAATCAAGGACCACCTATATGCACTTTTGCTATATGTAGCCACCAAGAATGCTGTGTGTGTTTTGGAGACCTAATTAAATTTTATTTTGTTGATTTGATTTTTATGCTGCCAAACTCCAATCCTCTCTAGAGCTTAATGCATGTTTCCATTTTCTTTCAATTAATCACAGGTGAATCTGGTAGCATGTGTATGCTTTATTGTTCTGAAGACAATGAGATAAATTTGAACCTTCTCTCCACATGGAAGGAAAAATAATTCACTTTGTTCTGAAGGCTTAAGGCTGCCCTTGTTTTGAATGTGCACTCCTGATCTTGCTTCATATATGCATGTACTCAATGCCTGGTTCTGACTTAAAAGAGTGCCTTAATATTTGTCAAAAACTAATTTTAAAAAATTATCTTGTACCTTTGAATCACTCTTGACTCCTGCAGTTTTCTTGGCAACATTTTCACCAGTGGTTTGCATTGTCTTCTTTCTAGAATTAAGAAATCCTAGGAATTCCTCAGGATCCAAAAGGATCTTGACAGACTTGGACACTGGGCCCTATCCAACAATGTGAAATTTAATGTAGAGAAAAGCAAAATTTTACACCTAGGCAGGAAAAACCAAAGGTACAAATACATATTAGGTGAAATCTTGCTCAAAAACAGTAACTGTGAGAGGGACCTTGGAGTCCTAGTGGATGATCACTTAAACATGAGCCATCGGTGTGTTCCGGTAGCCAAAAAAGCTAATAGAATCCTTGGTTGTATAAACAGAGGCACTGAATCAAAATGAAGTATTAGTACAACTTTTTAGTAAGACCACACCAGGAATATTGCATACAGTTTTGGTCACCAGATTACAAGAAACATATTGAGACTTTGGAAAAAGTGCAAAGAAGAGCAACTAGGATGATTAAGAGCCTGGAGACAAAAAATATGAAGAACAATTGCAGGAATTGGGTATGCCCAGTCTAGAGAAAAAAAGAACTAGGGATGACAGTAGGGATGACAGCATTCCAATATTTGAGAGGCTGCCACAAAGAAGGGGCAGACAATTTAATTTCTAAAGCATCAGAAGGCAAGACAAGAAACAATGGATGGAAGCTAATCAAGGAGAGAAGCAAACTGGAATTAAGGAGAACTTCCTAACAGTGAGGAAAATTAACCAGTGGAACAGTTTGCCTTCAGAAGTTGTGGGTGCTTCATCTCTGGAGGTTTATAAGAAAAGACTGGACAGTTACCTGTCGTAAATGGTCTTCTGCTTAAGCTAGAAGACCTCCAAGGTCCCTTCCAGCTCTATTCTGATTGATTAATTGAATGAGTTGTCCAAAAATTGTCTAGCTGATTTTGTGCCAAAAGCAAGGCCAGAATTCAGAGTCTAATTTCTAGCCTTATCCACTAAACGAAACCGGCTCTGTTTGTACTTACTGTTTTATAATTTCTATTCCACACTATTCTTACAAATGCTTCTATGATAACATTGTGCTTTTTAAAACTTTTTTTAAATTTCTAAAATTTCAGTAATGGGAAGTCTTCTGATTCTTAAGATTCTGTGCAGTGATTGGAGTAAACACTATTCTTTTTAACCACTATGACTGAAAATGAAAAATAACATGCATATTTTCTGTTACTTTAGATTTAGTTTTCAGCATATTTGATTTAGTGAAGCCAAAATCAATGACCTATTTTCAACTTTTGATCAATAATCTATGTGACCCTCATACATATAATGATCATAAAGTCTAAGTGAGAAAGTTCACATTTTTACCGTATATTGTAATTAACTCATATTTAGAGTCTGCTTTCAGTTACATAGGGAAAAGTGAATATTTCTTTTATGTTATTGCTTTGTGGCAAAGAGTTAGTATATATGTTAGTATATGTATACTCAACTATACTCCTCCTCTCTTACACACATATACAATTCTCACCTTTCTAAAAATGAAAAAAAATGGACACTGTGGGAGAATTCACATGAGAAAGTATAAGAGTTGCCTGAGAATCTTTAGTTTTAAAGGAATATGGATGTTCTCTCAGCTCCTGATATACTCACTGCCTGATTGATGTAGACACATCAGTTCACCCAGGCGTACCAGCATGCCAGAAAGATAGATTTAATAAGCAACTGGTTTGAGTCTAAATTCTTGGATGGACTGAACACAGAATAAAACTTGACAGGGTGTGAGGTTGCACTGTGGTTATATTGGGATGTTGGTCACTCTTTAGAGCATTGGCTTCCCCGTATTATCTGTTAAAATAAATGCTTAGAACCTTGGAGGGAGATTCTATTTATAAACAGGAATATGAAGCAAGTCCTCTAATATTCTTTTTATGCTAGTGGGCCAATTAGTCAAACAATCAAATCTTTATTGTAGCTACTGTCAGGACCAGAATTAAAGATACAGAACCAACAACCCCTGACATGCGGGGTCCCACAGGGGTCGGTCTTATCTCCTCTCCTGTTCAACATCTATATGAAGCCGCTGGGTGAGATCATCCGAAG
>JANHFL010006720.1:38836-52540 GCA_032468155.1 Oxyrhabdium leporinum | reverse complement strand
TACCCATTGATGTTTATCTAACCAATGGGGAAAGGGCTCTTGATGTCATATCATCTTGTTAGTAAGTGCCTGATGCTGAGGCTCATGGGATAATACACATGTCAAAATTGATTACTGTTGACTCAGTGTAACTATGCTACCAGAGGCATGAAAAAAGAGATTTGAGTAGATTAGTGCCTGACAGGATGAAATGTAATGTGGGAACAGGACCACTGTGCCCTATTCTATCTTTTCTTCCTGTTCGCTGTTTTATTTTATTACTTATAGAAAGAAAAATGACTGAAGAAGTGATGGGAAAACATAGCAGGAATACAAGTGTTACTTTGTAAAAAAATATTTAAATGAGGCAGACTGATACCTTGAATAAAGCTCTCATCTGGAAAAGCTGTAGCCATTTGTAAGCAAAGGGTCATAAGGGCTGAGCCACCTTTAATTATTAGAGAACACCAATTTCTGTTTGTAAGCAATTTTCCTTCAGTGCATTACATCACCTGGGAAGCCGATGGCTAAGAGGAAGCTGTTGATAAGAAAATGCAGCAGGTACCGGGAGAGCAAACAAACTGGCATCTGCATTTGGTCTATCTGACTGTGTAGTTGCTGACCCAGTGAATAGCACATGCTGATATTAAGCCTGTCATACAATTTTTGCTTGAAGCAGAGATTTCATTGCTTTAAGTAAGTTTTCCCTTCCATGTGATTTTCCTAAACATTGGCCATTCAGTAGGGCTAGATCCAATGCATTCCTGGGATCTGTTGGAGACAATCTCCCAGTTTAGGAACCCTGAGTGCCCCTCTGACCACCAGAACCTTTTAGACTTTTACTTTCCATATTCTCTCTAGTTCCTCTTTCAGGCTCTGGTACTTATCTAGCTTCTCATACTACTTCCTCTTGATATTGCTGTCATTTGGCACCACTGTCTTCCGATTCATGTCTATTGCCACAATGTCTAGCTGATTGGCCTGTATCTGTGTGCCCATTTGGATCTGGGAATCCCCCAGGATCTTAGTGCTATTATTCTTCACAATTTTCTGTCGAATCTCTCATATGGACCTGGAAGTTTCAACCCCATATACTGTGCAGCTGTTCCTGTACATAATGCCAAATACTTGGTTGTGCCGTTTTGTGTATGCTATTCTTGCCTACATCTTACACCCTACTACTATATATTGAATTGTCTCTGAGGTCGCAGGTCCTGTCTAATACGATAGAAGTAAGAACCCTTACTTCTATGGCTCTTGTGCTTAGTGCCTGTTCTTGTGCTGCTGTGATCAATGCCTCAGTGCTGCATTTTGGTCCTTTCCAGCTACTGATGTATGTGGCCAAAAAATTGTTATTAAGAATATTTCTCTAGTTTAGTCATGAGCTACCCAGAACTGTTGGGAGTCAGGAGGCATACAAATTTGACAAAGAAACAAACAAGGTGCAAGGTGTTTGTCTAATTCTACCTCGAAGGTTCATGAAAGGTGTAAAAACTGAAGCAGAAAGTCCGTAGGGCCGCAACTCTGTTGTTCTTTAGCCAATACACAAATTATTCCATGGTTAGCTGAAAATGGCAGAGTTCCATGTCACTGGAGAGGGGGTATGAGCTGGAAAAATTGGTTGGACATAGCATTAGTTGTTGTTGTCGTTGTTGTGAAGTATGCCAAAGTCAAGTCCAAAGTAGTACAAACTGCCTATGTGACAGGTATAGTAGCTGATTGCTACTGAAACTCTTTCTCATGCCCTCCGCTAAAAAAAGAGAGTCATACAGTATTGTAGGATCAGCGTTGTATGAGATTTCATCTAGATATGGGAAGGTTTGGTATAAGCAAAGTAAGCAACTTTTCCTCAGATGCAGGCAATAAATTCAGTGGGATAAAATAATCTGAAACAGGATTTAAAGAATGTATCTCATATGTCCTAGAAATATACACTTCCCATCAAAATACAAGCCTCTCTAATACAGAACTCTATTACACTACAATACTGCACACCTCTCAGATGCTAGTCAGCTTCAGCAGCAAAGCGGTACCCATTGATGTTTATCTAACCAATGGGGAAAGGGCTCTTGATGTCATATCATCTTGTTAGTAAGTGCCTGATGCTTGGGAACTTCTTCCTTGTTACACTCAAATCTTAAGCTCAACTAGTCCTGCATTGGAAAAAGGCATGGCAGGAAGGTATTCCTAGTCTTTGAGAATTTGACATTTGAAATCCTTGGACAAAGCAATACTTTTAGTTCTTTCTCTGATAATTTAATCTTCCTTCTTCCTATGAAAAATAGTTCTTTATAGCCATATTTCTTATTTTGTAAATGTGGGCAAGGTTCAGTCCCATACATTCCCTCTCCAGTCCATTTGGTGGTCTTAAAAATAACTCAGGGTTATTTCACTGAAATTTGACTGAAAAAAAATCAATTGCATAAGTATTTAAGGCTTAAAAAGATGTATTAAGTACCTAGAATTATCTGAAATTCCTACGTATTTTGCATTTTAATAAGGCCACTGTTCGTTCTCCAAATCCAGGAATTTAGTTATGCCATTCTGGGTGACATTGTTATATCATCATGCAGTCTTCAAAGGCTAAACACTTTAAAAAAAAACACTTCTACAAAAACTGAAGTTCCTCAGTCACTAAGTTATCTTAGACCTCAACACAACTGCAATCTTGCAGCTGAGAAGCAACCATTTGACATCTGCTGTTTGCTACAGCTATCTGTAGCTATCATTAATCTGACTTTTGTTCCTTTTCTACCTTCTCTGAGTAAATGTTGAAGTAGAGCCACACTGATACTCTCTCTCTCTTCCAAGTAGCAGTCATTTAGTATACAGACTGTATGAAGATTTTTGTTGCTCTTCTCTACTGAGCAAAGTAGATAACAGAGTGGACAAGACAGACACAAGTTAAATCTCCCCAAGGTCTCCTACTCCTACCAGGAATGCATAAATCCCAGAGGCTTGTGCTGTCTGCAATATCCACGCCGAGCGGAAAAAAGGTCATTTATATGTCTAAGAAAATCAAGGCCAAGTAAGCACTTTGCAGATAGGGCAAGCAAAGAAAGAGATTTGTTTGGTTGCTGGTTATTGACTTTGGACAATACAGTTGATTTATTGTACTCTGGTTATTTCTGTTTAGTACAATAATGATTTGGCTCTTCTCTTTGAATATTTCAGCCTATAAATTTGGGTTAGTACTTAGTTATGCCACTAAATAAACCAAAAATGTTTTAATCAGTTAACCTACCGGTAGGTACTTTCTTTCCAATTAATTTTCTGCCCTAGTCTAATGGACTTTTTGTTGCAAAAAGGAACAAAAAGTAGAATTTGGGGATTAAAAATGTGATGAAGGGGGTGGGAAAAAAGTTTAAGGTGGTAATTATTTGAGAGAAAGAAGAGTGGAATGCTCAGTTCTATACTGTGTTTTCTCGTTTTAGTTTTATTTTTTAAAGAAATATTTATTTTTCTATTTGTTATTTTCTATCTTTGTTTTTTGCTTTGTATATTTTACTACACTGAAACAAAATATGCATATTCATATACTTAAAAAGTCTTCCAAAAGATCTCTGAGCAGAGAGGTTTCCATCCTCAAATTGGTATGCTATCATAATACCCAATAGAAAGAAGATCAAAGAAAGAGTATCACTCTATTCATTACCAATGAGAAAGCCAAAGATATAAGATGGAATATCTATAGAAATATGGAAAGCAAAAAAGGAGAATTTAAGAATATCTCTGTCTACATGCAAAACAAGACACACAAGACAGGAAACCCCAATCCAGACAGAAATCATGAGCTCCAGATCAGCAAAGAGTAAGACAAAGTTGTATATCCTTCCCTTATTTATTCAGTTTATATGCTGGATATATACAGGAAACTGGATTGGAAGATGAGTTTTATTTTAAAACTGGAAGAAGAAATCTCAATAACCTGTAATGTACTAATAATAATGAAATTGCAAACAAGCTGCAATCTGTGATATTAAAAGTCAGATATGGAGGGAGAGGGTAGATTAAACATAATGAAGATCAAGTTATTGACAATAGGTATAGCAACCAGTCTTAGAACTTATAACGATAATATTGAAGTATGATGAAGATCTATCCATATGGTTGTTAAAAGTCAATACTGATTTGATGGCACATAAGCAATTAACTTCTTCCTTTTAGGATTGAAGATATACAATAAAGGAACCAGCAAACAAAAATTATACCTCAAACCTGCACTTGGTAGAATTGCAGTGAAACCTTTGGAAAAGATGTTCTCACTTAATGACAAAGCTCAAATGATCACATCTGGACACATTATGCAAGAACCTACTCCCTTGAAAAGTGCATAAGTCTAGAAATGAGGAGAAAAAAGCAGCAAAATGGATGGACTCAATTACAATGGTGGTGGGTGCACTGCTGAGAGACTCAAAGGACAGGATAGAGACAGATCATCCTGATGAAGATCTATCCATATGGTTGTTAAAAGTCAATACTGATTTGATGGCACATAAGCAATCAATCCTAAAAATTAAAAATAAATATAGATTAAGCAATGGCATTTTGCTGAGTTAATCAGAGATGGGCATTAAATGGTAGCACAATTTCTTTAGCAAAAGAATAACTGATCTAAGTTTCTCACAGAAGTTATCTTTACCAGTAATATAACCCTGGAAAAGCTCCATGGGAAATCTTCCTCCTGATGCCAATCCTTGGGATTGAATGAAAGTAGGAGAAACTGGGGAAGTTGCAGGACTCTGCAAAGTGAATTGTATAATGAAAGGCTAGACATTCTCTCTTTAATTGATGTCTTGTACAACTAGGTGCAAGAAAGCCACATTCCAACTATTATGATTTTATAATTATATATTGTCCTAATGCTTTTTAAAACAAATTCTCTTTTATCAAACTGAATATAAACTGATAGGAAAAAATATAGGAAAATTCCTCACTCAGAAATAGTAAGCAAGTAGCTTCCATGTACAGAGAAAACAAGACCTAGGAATTCTTAAGGATGCACATTTCTTGGACCAACCATATACCACTTCCCTGCAGACCTTAGTCAACCAGGAGGGTCATAGGTCCAGAACCTAGGTGGCTGAACTGACAGCCACAAACTTAAACACTTCCATATATTAAATGTATTTATTCTGTCCCAACTAAATCTAGCAAGCAACTACAGTAAGTAAGCCAACACTGATAGCTGAAGTACTCTGAAGTAGAGCTAGAGGAAATAGTGTACTCTGACAACTAATACAATTGCTAATAGGCATCACTTGATTATTATTAATTAAGGCCTGGCCACATTTGAGTTACTGCAAAGAGAAAAAGAAAAGTTGCAAACAACTCTCATGTTCCCTAGTTTTTGTGCTGAGCATTTTAAATTAAGAAATGTACAAGATGAACAGAGCTGTGAAGCCTTGGGCTCTTACTCTTTTCCAACTCAGCTAAACGCTGCTAGCTGTATTGATGTGAGATCCTATTGTGACAGAACACTGGAGGGCTTTGGCATTATCTTCTAACTGAGCTGGTGATGGATGCTGGTAGTATTATTGATGGATGCATGCTATGTCAGTGACAGATGTGGGTGGTACAGGAGATAGGTGGCAATGGCACTATTGAATGGACACTAGTGATCCATACTCCTGATAAACGATGCTAAAATGTTCAAGAAAGATATAGAAACATTAGTGATAAATGATTATAATTTCTCTAAAGGAAGTTGGTAGTCTTAATGATAAATGGCCATGCTATCAATAATCAATCTTTGTCATATTAATGGAAACCAGTGGTTATCTTGCTAGTAGGTGATCAGTAAAAGTAGCAATAATCGCTGAGAGAAATGCTGCTAAAGGATTCTGCTAGCAGAAATGAATATGGACTCTTGTACAGTTGTCCACTGAGAGTAAAAACAAGAGGCATACATTTAAAGAAGGGTATTGGCAAAGTTGGAAAAGCATAATAGTGCATTCATTAATACGTTTCTGTGTCTTTTTAAGAAAACTGGGAACTTCTCAATGAGAAACATTTGTGATTTATATCGAGGAGCAATATTCATTAACGTCTGCAATAAATGCAAATGATATTATTTTTAAGATGGTTATATTATTTCATTGCAAATATCTCTTGCCCCTATATCCAGACAGATCCCAAATCCCCCACTATCTTCAGGTCATGTCCACTCCACAGGATTCTGTTACATTTAATTTTATTTAGATTTTTTTTCCCTGAAGTTGTATTTCTCTCCATCTGTGGAAGTGGTATCACATAAAATGGACATTCAAAAATAACATTTGTTGGAATTTTTTGGGAACCTTCAATGATTTGGTTTATGGATGATACTAAGCCATAGTTTGTTTAATTATGCTTTGTTGAATAACTCAGTTATCTATGTTTATAAAATAGGCTATAAAATCAGCATGCTGATAGTATCACACTCTGCTTTTCAGGTAAATGTTAAAGAGGAATAGTGAGGATTTGAAACCTAAGCCATCCCCCACAAGATACAATTACGGTTGGACTCTCCACACTATTACCAATTTGAACTGACCCTGTAGGAAGAAGTACTGTAAAACAGTGCCCCCTACTTCCAATTCAGAAAGTTAGTTTAGAAAGATACCACTGAGAAATTTAGAGGACCAGAATGGTTACATCATTCCTTTCTGAAGTCCTCCAGAGATCAGCCACAAAGCATGGGCAGATAATCTGATTTGTCCGTAGTTAAGATAGAGTGCTAGAGAAGTAAGGTCAGCAATTGAACAAAAGTTGTCTAACATTGTTGGGTCCAAGGAGGGCCTCTTGAGAAGGATCACATCACAAGCTTTTATCAAAGCAGGCAGCATCACCCCTTCCCACTTCCCTAGCGACCTTAACCAACCTAAAGGGACATGGGTCCAGAACTCAGGTTACTGAACTGACACCCACAAGGTCAGATGTCATACTCCAGATGAAAACACACACAAAAAAATTCTCCATATTAAGTTTTGGATATGTGAATCCTATCAGAATGTTCATTTGTCAGGTTTGTCATTTATAGTATTATATATTGTCCACTTTCATTTCTATTAGTAAAATATCATAGCTGTGTTTACATAGCATGCTTAACCAGATTAGATACAAACCAAATAGTCATATCCACATGCGCTTTAAGCTTGATTAGCTAGACCGTAGTTTGGAATATAATGGATACCTGACCACTTGAAGGTTCAATATATTGTGCAGTCCCCCCATTAATTAGGTTAAACATGTTTTTTAAATATAATCCATCAAGTCATCAGAATATCTTCATATAAAGTCAGGAAGTAGGGTTCTGAATTCACCCAATTGCCTAAATACATGGTCTACTTCTCTTAAGTGTTAGTTTCCTCCCCACTGAAAACCTAATTTGAAATAAAGCTATTGTTTCGGAATTGCTAAATTGTTTCTGAATATTCTTTATTAATGAACAAATATATAATATAGATAACAGAATATGGAAATGAAACACTTTCTTTAATATAAGCAGAAATGCAATGACTCAACAAAAGAAATACTGCTGATGTGAGGACATTTTCACCCTTCAGGAATAATGTGCATTGAACCAGAAAGCAAATTAAATTTTCTATACAAGCAACAACAACAAAAAAAAGCATATCAAAAATTGGAGCTCAGCATATTTGTTTGTTACCAAATATACTTGAGACCATGGTTCAAAATGTAAACTGCCTCCTAATCCATTTTCATTAAGAGATATTTAAACAAAGGTTAAAAGTGTATTTTGAAGAATTCAACTTTATTTCATATATTTATTTTCCAATTAATACACTTTTGTGTGTAACAAGTGTGTAACACAATTAACACACTTCCAATTAACAATTGATACAAAACTTCGAACTGAAGCAGTCAAGTAATTTATCTCAGAAAAATAAAGAAGTATAACAAATTCTGATTATTTTGGCAATGGGAAATAATTTGTATTCCAAATTGAATTACTAAACAATAAAATGCCAAGTTGAAAAGAAAAACAGGCAAACTACATTTATTTCAAGAGGATTGGGTTGAAAGTCTACTTTTATTTGAAGACAGACTAATAGGTCCAGAATAATGTCTTTCCCAAAGGTCCCATTAATTCAGTCTCAACAAAAACTGGAAAGTGGAGATAGTCTTGACATAGGTTGCAAAATGGATGATCCAAGCATTACAAGGCAGCGCAACCACAGCTATAACTCCTCTGCATTGTAACATTTGAGAAATATTATGTTCATTTCTGTCCTGAACAATAAGGATAGATTATCAGAACAGAAAGATTTAAGATAACATGATTTTTCTCAAGCTCTGGGACTAGAGGAGAACTAAGCAAGGCAACTATGGGGATATTGCTTTAGTTACTGCACATCTGAAGCAATCCAATGCATTATAGCAGGGGTGTCAAACTCGATTTCATTGAAGGCCGTATCAGGGTTGTGTTTGACCTCAGAGGGCCGGGGTAGGCATGGCCAGAGTGGGTGTGGCCAGCTTGACATCACTCCTGTCGGGGGCACCTGTGGTGGCCCAACCTCTCTGTCAGCGAAAACGGGCTCCTGAACTCTGTTTTCAGCTGCCAGGGCCTCCTGCAACCCTCTGCCAGTGAAAACAGAGCTCAAGAGGCCTTCCCAAGCTCCATTTTCACTGGCAGAGGGTTGCAGGAGGCCGTGGCAGCTGAAAACAGAATTCAGGAGCCCGTTTTTGCTGGCAGAAGCACTGCAGGCTGGTTCTTCACTGTTTCCAGAGCAGTTTCACGGGCCAGATCTAAGTACTCTGCGGGCCAAATCCGGCCCCTGGGCCTTGAGTTTGACACCCCTACACTATAGCAAGGCCTACCCTTTGAAAACTACAAGTAATTCAGAATGTACCAATAAGCCTGTTAAAAGAGGCTGCCTATGAGTGGAACACAGTGTTTCTCAACCTCAGCAACTGAGGTGTGGACTTCAACTCCCAGAATTCCCCAGCCATCATGTTGAAATCTATACATCTGGAAGTCCATACATCTTAAAATTACTGAGGTTGAGAAACACTGATAGGATGTGAAAAAGACACTACCAATATTCACCCCCAACTACAGTTTCCATCCTTACTCACCAATATTTAATTTCATTTAAAATATTTTAATTGCTATTTCATTGCAGTTGCACCCAAAGCACATCAAACTGATAAAATTTAAATGTTAAGCCTTTTTTTGTCTTGAAATTCTGAGTCTTTGTGAGAACTGGGCTTAGAATTCAAAGAGACCAAAATATAACTCAGCCCTAAAAAAGACTTGTAGCTGGGAAGGGAAATGTGGAAGATAAACTATGACCCAGGTCTGTGTTTTTAGCTATTTCTCCTAAACTTTTGGGACAGAATTGTAACTTACTGGTGGAGAACACAATTTACATGCAGAGAAGCATGGATTCAGTCCTTGGCATCTCTAATTAAAAAGTGTCTTCTTTTTTTTTTAACCATAATTTATTGCTAAAAGGTAGAACACATAAACTTCCTAAATGCACAGGCTATGGTTTTTAGCCAAGTTATATTCTGGGTTTAGAGGTGGCACTCAATTTCAAAGAGGATGTAAATGAAATGGTTTCAGGTTGGCCTCAGTGTTCTTTTATACACTGGGACAGTCACAAAAGAATATGAATAATATCACAGTTGTAAATAACACAACAGGAAAAGGGAAGTGCCAAGTCTTCAAGCCAGCTTTAGAAAAGGTCAAAGTGCATGAAACATTACTGCTGATGCAAGCTATATAAGTGAGAAAGCTACAGAATACTAAAAATACTAAAAGTCTTCCCTGATTATAGAAAGGGCTTCAGTTGTGTTGACCATGCCAAGCTATGCAATATCCTTAGGAAAAAGGGAATCTCAGTACATGCCAGGGTCTTTAAGTGAAATCTATGCCTGGATCAGAAAACCACAGTCCAAGACAGAACATGGTAAAATAGACTGAACAGAATAAAATATAATAAGCTGGAAGGTATCTTGGAGGTCTTCTAGTCGAGCCCCTGCTCAAGCAGGAAAACCTATACCAATTTAGATAAGTGACTATCTAGACTCTTCTTAAAAATATCCAGTGATGGAGCACCCATGATTTCTGGAGACAAGCTGTTCCACTGGTTAATTGTCCTCTCTGTTAGGAAGTTTCTCCTCTATTCCAGGTTGCTTCTATCTTTGATTAATTTCTAACTATTGTTTATTGTCCTGCCCTCCGGTGCTTTGTAGAATAATTTGACCCTCTCTTCTTTGTGGCAGCCCCTCAAATAATGGAATATTGCTATCATGGCTCCAGGTGGGCAAAGAAGTGAGACAAGGCTACATACTCTCCTTTATTTATTCAATTTTATATGTGGAATATGGATTGAAAGCAGCTGAATTCAAAGAAAAGGTGTATGATTTAAAATTTGGAGGAAGACGCCTTACTTGTGTTGCAATGACACTCCTCTAATAGTTAAAAATGCAAATGACCTGCAAGATCTAGTAATGAACGTTAGGGAGCAGATGGGGGAAATGAAATTATGATTAATTATAAAGACAAACTAATGACCACTGGTAGAACAAGCAGCCTTAGAATAATAGACAGTGAAGACACTGAAGAAGTAGATAAGTTTTGCCTTTTAGGACTGACTATAAACAGTAAATGTACTAGCAGGAATATGAAGAAATATGCCACAAGCACTTGGTAGATTATCAATAAAGGCTCTGGAAATTATATTCATATGCCATGATATATTTATACCTGCAAACTTTAAAACCATGCAAGGAATTATTTTCCCCATGACAAATCATGAAAGTGAAAGTTGAAGTTTGAAGAAGCAGGGCACAGGCCTCTTCTGTAGCCCAGGTTTAAACCAGATTACATGAAGATTTGAATTCACTCTTCAGTTTTGGCAGCAATGATGTCCAATAGGCCTTTCACAATCTAGTGGTGAACCTATTTTTAAAATGATCCAGTGGTCTATTGAAACAAGCAAACCTTCATTGTTATCTTCTGTTCACCATTTCATTGAAACAAGGGAAAAAATAAACATGGCAGTCCTGAAGGATCACTTCAGGAATAACTATTAACTTGAGGGAAGGGGTTGATCTTACCATAGCACAAAGAGAACAGAGGCATTGGCCTCCAACAAAATAAAGCAGAAGAGGAATACACTGCACCACTTATGCTTGGCAGAGGTCAGAAAGTTTTACTTTTACTTTTACTATGGAGCAAGGAAAGATGGACTGAAGTGGCCTTTGAAGTGAGCTGCAGAAAAGATTAGGACTAAATCAGGAGTTCTTTCCTTTAAAAAAGAAGTTGTGAGTTGTTCTTACACCAGTGCATGCAGGCTGTGCAGATGAGCCCTTGGGCTGTTCTCCAGCAGCAGACTGGGATGCCCATCTCCTGAAAATGCTATTGGGTACCAAGACATCTTCATCAAAGGGGTTGGTATCAGATAACAGACTATTAGAAAATAACCTGGCTTGATTTTTTTTTCCTTTTCATCTAAGAACGGGATAAAAAGCAGACGTTAGCAGGGTATTCCTCATAGAGGTACATTCTTCCCCTTGATGAAAAGTTGAGGGGGGCTAATTTGCCTCTCCTGCTCTATATCTGTCATGTGCATGCACAGAGATCACTGTTGCTAAGCAAATTGAAATGGCAGAGCTACTCTGGTCCATTGATTAGCAGCAGAACACTTTTTTGCTTCATGGAAGCATGATGAAAGGACAAATCACTCAAATTTAAAATGAAGTGTTCCTTTAAACATCTGCTCACCCCGATAGAGAATCTCCAAATTTTACCCACTGCAGCATTCCTGCTTTTCTCCCTGTTGTTACTTTGTAAGGATTGGTAGCACAAGGTGCAACTAAAAAGGGGGCCATGTGACAAGAAAACTTGAACATCAAGAACTAAATAATAGTTGGATGCATTTTGAAATCTGTGTAAATTGCAAAGAGGAAAAATGATAAAATATTATGGGAATTACTATAGCAACATCTTGTTGATTACTGACCTAGTTTAATACAAAGAATGTCCCACAGTATTTGAATGTGTTGCAAGCACAGATCTTTCACAGCAATTTAAAAGAAAATCTTGGTTTTGTTTGCTGTACAGTCTGATGAGTAGAAGGAATTTTTCTACAGATTGTGTCACTCAATCCTTTCTCCTCTATAGTGACTTCAGTAGGGAATGAATCTTGGTAATGAGTAGCTCAGACATGCATTTTTAAAACAGTAACCACCTGCCCCTTTAATAAGAAATAGAATAAATTAATATTCCACTTCCCTTGCTAATGCATAAGTGCTGATTATCTGTTTAGTTCTTTGTTTTTAATTCTACTCCAACCCATAATTTTTAAAAATTGATTTGTTGTGTTTTAATAGAGCACATCAGTCATGTTGCCATTCTAATCACAGATGACTGAAGCAGAGGGAAGGGATTATGTTGCAAATATAGGTTACACTCCAATGAGCTGGTTGTTTCTTTGTTTAAATTAGCCTTCCCAATCTGAATCTCTCCAGATATATTAAGTTTGCAGCTCTCCTAATTCCCAGCCAGAAAATTTTAAAAGTTATGGAAGGCATCAGCATAGGCCAACTGGTTGAAGTCAAGATGACATGATGTCAGTTCTCTCCCTCCCATAAACAGCCACTGGGAAAAGCTGGGGCTTAAGTCATTTCTAGGACACCTCAATACAATTAATCTTTACAAAAGACATTTGAAAACATTCAATAATGTCAATTATTAATAAATGAGAAGCATAAATAATGTTTTAATACAGTGGTGTCCTACTTTGGCAACTTTAAGACCTGTAGACGTCAACTCCCAGAATTCCCCAGCCAGCATGACTTAACATTGACACTATCTAAATGTGGATTTTAGTTTTAAAAGTTTTTTAAAATTATCTAAATGATCAGAACTGGCAAGAAAGCAACCCCAAATATATCTAACAATCTGTTAAAGTCATAGGCTGCTATAAAACTGTTAAAGTAGGGTTCACATTTGCAAACTACTATGTCAACCTTCCCCAAACTGATAGCTTCTAAATTTCCTAGACAATAAATTCCATCATTTTCAGTCAGTTGGATTCAAATAATGGGTCTTGTTTCTTGGCACATTTAAAGGGCACTTAGTTACAAAACAACTGGATTGAATTATCCCTGTGTTCCTATTGTTACTATAGTGATTTCCATGTTATCCCAAACAAAATAAAAAAGAGCTTTGTTTGAACTGATGGTTGTATATTCCCTGTATATAAACACGCATACTACAAGGTCTTTCTGAAAAGGTTTTACTAAACTCCTTCAAATTTTGCTTCCCTAAAAGTAGTTGATCAGTTTGCAGCAAATATTGCAGTGTGAAAGATGCAGAAAATATTGCAGTGGAAAATTTCTGCATTTTTTCCACGCAAAACATCCTCCTTTCCTATCTCACAAATGAAAAAGTACAAAGAACCACAGTTCTCACATGAGAAGTTCTTCTAAATTTTCCTTTTCTTTGAAAGAAACTTCAGAAGAACATTCTTGTTTATCAAATTGAATGAAAAATAGTAGACAGAAACCCAAGATAATTTTTCAGTATGAAAATAAAATAGAAATATCTTTTCTAAAGTCTATATGGAGCTCGATTGTTCTTAATGGGAAATGCAAGCTTAAGGATTGCTTTTCTTAGAGAGTAATGAAAGTTTCTTCTATATCCATCCATCCATCCATCCATCCATCCATCCATCCATCCATCCATCCATCCATCCATCCATCCATCCA
>JANHFL010006720.1:26053-38736 GCA_032468155.1 Oxyrhabdium leporinum | reverse complement strand
TCTATCTATCTATCTATCTATCTATCTATCTATCTATCTATCTATCTATCTATCTATCTATCTATCTATCATCATCTGTATATGAGATTCCTACTCTTTTTCTTACTCTTGAGTTTCATTGTAAGACATGGGGAAAGCGAATATAATATCCTGATGTCCTGTCACCAAAATACCAAGATATTCAATCTCCATAATGAAACCAGATGGCCACCAAATAGCAAATAAGGTTGCCAAAAGAATATTGACATTACAAAGAAGAAAACTATGGCAACTGTCATAAACAGTTTAATGATACGAAAACCATCTTTCAGAGAGCAGGTACCTGGTGCTTTTCAAATGCTAAACTGTTCATTTTCTCTTTCTTTTTGGCTGTGAAGAAAATGCAGTAAGAGGGCAGTCCTCATCAGAATTCAAAAGGCTTCAATTCACAACTCACTCTCTCTCCATCCCCCAAATGCACTGCTTTTCACTTTTTTCCTGTGCCACCTCAACGGTGAAGTTTTATTGATTCTCTGATAGAACTGTCTTCTCATCAGAAAGCAACATTTTTCCCAGTATCTTCCTCTCAGTTCTTTCTATAATGCATGGGTGGAGATTTCTTTTCCCCCATAAACAGTTATTGAATCACAATTGGTGGAGGAATCAGCCCTGCTATTGTCAAGGAGATAGTAGAACATATTCATTGCTATCATGATCAGTTACATCCTATAGCAAACCACTTTCATATTTTGGCAAAGAAAACTATATGGATGTGTCCATGTAGTCACCAGGAATCAAGCTCAAAAATCAGATTTTTTTTCCCAATGCTATAAATAAATAAATACAACTAATCTATACTTAGGAGGAGAATGCTGCAATGTGGCTATGTCAGCTTTTCAGGCAGAAATTTCTCCATGACATTAAGTCACAGCATATTCTGTTTGTTTTGGACTTGGAAAGATACTGTACATGAACCAAAGTTTGTAGCTTGTAAGTCATGATTTGTAAATCAAGTTGTAAACTGTAAACTACCATTTATAGCTTTGACCTTAATACTCCAACTTTACTTACAGTTCCATCCTCAATATATTTATTTTATTTACCTGTAATAAATTTGAAGATTACCCATCTCCCTCACAGAGCAACTCTGGGCAGTGTACAATTCACATTTAAAAACAGAGAATCCATATAAATATTCTATTTCAGCAGGAGGCAGTTAGAAACAGATATAAAAATAATTAAAAAGGCAGGGTGGGGGCTTTCAAAGAGCTAACCAACCCCAAGGTTTCATGGTCTTCTGCAAATCCCAAGTGAGACACAAAATCAGGTCTTCAGACCCTTTTCAGTGGCCAGGAGAGTAGATCTACCTCATCTCTTTGGGAAGGGGGGTGAAAATATTCCAAAGGACGGGCCAGGTCAGAGAAAAGCTTTTTTTCTTTACCGCACCAGTCAAAATTCTTTAATTGATTGGGTCTCTAATAAACCATTCCAGCCTGACTGGTTGGATGAGCCAATGTAATGGGGAAAATATATGTCTTCTGGGTGGGACAGACTGATGTAATGGAGAAAAGATACCCCCAGCTTTGGAACAGACTAGTCTCTAAGTTATGAATAATGTGGTTCAACCTATGCTCATCACCAATTATCTCATTGAGAAGGATCATTCTCTGTGCAGATTAATAGCAAAGTCATATATTGAGAGCTGCAGGGGGACCAAACATGCCACACAAACTTCACCCATCCTACTTTTGGATAATCATAAAAAGGCAGAGTTTACATTGTAACATCATAATACATGTTTTAGTATCATGATGGAGAACAGATGTCTGCATCCAAACATATTAATGTTTCAAGTAGAATTTTTACAAGTTCAATGTCTTGAAATCTTTCATTTTTCTGTATGAATGTGGGTGAATATGTGTATATATGTATTCTCTTTGACCTACTTTGAATGTTAGCATTCTTTTTTCTAAGAGATAACATCTCCTGGATTATTTTGGCAGTGGGAGAGAGGAACACTTTTATTTATGAGCAATCAAATAGATTGTGCAGCTCTTGTAGTTTTTGTTCCCACAGGATCTTGTCCCAGGGATACTTGCATTAAAATAGGCTCTTCTCTCCCTTTCTGCCTCCCTCCCTCTGATTTTGAAGAGTCCATCTGCTTTTGCAGTTTTCTCAACACCTGTAGTCCACAGCCTCAGACACACTGCAATTATTTATTCTTTTCCAAGTAGCCAACTGTGTTAAGACAAAAGGGCTTGATGGCATATGGCAGGATCAGCAACATCAACAGACAGAAAAGAAATCAAAGAACTGTTTCCCACTGTTTTTCACCTGAGAAAACTAAATGTGAAAATATTCATTTTGCCTCATTTACTGAAGATAACTGAGATATAAGGCTATTCCTCATATCCATGATTATATATTTTCCTCCCATCCTTGCATCAGGAGGAAAGCATAATGCCCCCATAGCTTACCATAACACAACTACATCTTCGCAACAGGGTTGGTCATGTAGCTGCCTGCACACATTGGAACATGAGTAGTTTCAGGGCAGCGATTGACAGAATCCCTGTTCCACTCCATCTCTTTCCCAGCCTGCCAATCACTCCTCTGCATGTGGCTTGGAGAGTCTGGGCTCATTTACAATCAGCTAGAAATTATGGTTTTGTTTGATTTTTTGACAGACAGGCTCAATATTTTTTTCAATATTCAATATTCCTGACATAAGAATATAACTCTCTTTGTCTTCTTGAATATTGGCAGAACTATTATTCCCATTATAAAATTAGCCAGTATTTTTCAAAGATGCAATACTGAAGCACACCAAGACATCCAATGGCTTCATTGTGCCTTCTAGAGGTCAAGGTTGTGTGGTGCTAAGCTGGCTCCACCCTTCAGCCATTCATCCTATGAGATATCTGGTCAGACTTCGACCAACCTTTTATTTCTGTAAGAGAATGTTTGGTTTATGTAATGTCTGGTTCTGTAAACCCATGTGGCCTAGTCTGTTTATCAATTTGCATGTCCTTATTTTGCCTTAAATGGGATTCTGTTTTATTGCCTCTGAAAAGCAAGGGAAACGTGGGAGAGTGGAGTAGTTGAAAATCACCTGCTCCTTTTCATTTAAAAACAACATAGACTTGTTGATAAAGATCTATTGATATGAAACAAAAGTTAGAGGTAGAAGTGACTCTGAAATTAAATAATTAGTTCTCTGACTAGGATATTGCAGGGGGGTTGGGAACTTAGGTTTTCTCTTCAACCTATCTATCCTGAATTATGGCTTTGATGTTCTTAACATTGTGTCTTCCTCCGAGAGTAACAGAGTAGAAGTTTAACCTTCTGAACTGGAGTGTAGCTTCCAAATTTTTAGCAGCTGGAATGGATTCATGCTGACACTATTGACAATGCAATCAAACCTCAAGGAATGCAGCTGCTGGAACAAAGAACTTCACATTTATCAGATGGGAAGGAAAGACTATTTTAAACTCCATTGCAGAACTTGTGTTTGTGTATGCATATACTGTAGACATAGGTCACATTCATACACACTCATATTCAGGATTGAATTTATGAGTCCTGTAAATCCATTAGTTTAGGAAATGTAAAATGATGTGTATCAATGACATTAGCAATCTCTTGAAAGAGCTGTGTTAATTAGGTTAATATTTCCATTTTTAAACTTCTCAAAAATTGGAAAATAGCCCTGTAAGACAGCTGTACAATCTGACAACCCCTGAACAAATGGCTACGGTGATGCAGGGGCAAGTGCCTGATGGAAGGATCAGCTGGAGGGCAGCAGATTGGCAGTCTTTGATGGTTCTTCTTCCCTGCATCAAAGATGGTCTGCTAGAGGGTCTGCTACCAACAAAAAAAATGAAAAACATTATTCTTGTGTTAGAATAATTTAGCACAAACTTCATCCTGTCTCAGCAGCATGCTGGCCATGAGATAGAGATTCTCCTGTGAGCACATGCCCTGGGCAAATGTTTAATGAAGTTTTTCATGGCACAACAAATGGGCTGTGTGGATGAACTCATAGTCCAGCTAGAGATCACTTTGCACTACAAGAAGCAATCAAGCTTGTGCAGAGTTCTCTCTATATTTCTCACCATAACCAGTGTCCCCCAGCTAGTACTTTTTAGATGTAATTAAATAATTATATTTCCACAATTTCTGGGTCCACAACCATTTATTAAATAACAGAACAATTTATGAGGAAGTCAATTGCCCATTGTGACATTCCTTTCCAGAAAAGCTTGAATGATAGTCAACTTCAGGCCACGTACAGAAAGAAATTTTCTGTAAGAAACCACTTTTTCACAGATACAAGACAGCTCTATTCATGGTATAGCTAGAAATAATTTCTAGAAATAATGAGGTACATTGTTGAGGAAAAGTAACATTGGCTCCATTGAAAGAAAACAGGAAAGACCAAGATCATAATTGCAACAAAAGAAAGTGAAGTTTAAGCTTCCTTTGTTTTAAAGTCATCCACAAAAGTGATGAATTCTTTCTTCAAACTGTGATAGGAAAAATAATGATACCGGAGGAGAAGAAACAGTTCATAGCTAGTGCCCATGTCTAGTTTCACTGATAATAGTTTCTGCATAGTATATAGAAGAACCTGGCATTTACCTCTACTTCAAAAATATTTGGGCTTTGTTCAGACATCATGATAATTCATGGTTAACTAAGTCTTGGTTTTCTGAATTAATTCCATTGCCTAGATTTGCATGAATCAAAACATAAATTGATTGTACAAACTGAATTCACAGAATATGCTACACTAAAAGGTAGGTGGGAAATCTTTGTTATAGTGCATCATAGGAACCAAGCCCATTTGTTAAGAATAGCCCCATGTGCCATACTTGGCCAATGGATGAAGCCACCAGCATATGATTTCCCAAGGCAGTTACTGGAGACAATCCTCTTGAATAGGATTACTCCCTAAAACATTATGGCAGCAGCTAAGGAACCAGTCCTGATTTTATTTTGTCACTGTGCCCCAGAATGCCTGATATGAACATCAAAACACACTATATGCTTAAGTGAAAGGTGCATTTCCAGCCACCCCTCTAATTTGACGTTAGTCCCCACTGCAGTGGCTTAACACATGTTAATCATTTAGCTTTCTTAGTCAAGCAATATGTACCTGTGTCAGGGGAGTAATTACTGGTCTTGTATATCTTCTCCTTGATTAGATATTAAAGTATATATGACATTTTTCTGGAATGTATTATCTTTACAAGGTTGATAAACTGTCTGAAGTAACAGCAGTAAAACAGGGTAAAGATATCCCCACGACATTAAGAAATACTAATGGACTGGTTATCGAATATCCAGAATTGATACACACTAATTTTACTTGTCCTGGCAGAGAGGTTAACTCAAGAAGTACCAGATGTTTATTGGCTGAAAAACCAAATAATTTCTGTATGATTGTATGATGCAATGAAGAGTATAAAAATGAAAATAAATGTTCTGAGGCAGGGGTGTCAAACTCACATCGTCACTGTGGCATCATGTGATGTATTGGGACTTCTCTTTGCTAAACCGGGTGTGGGTGCGGCCAGCCCATGACACATCCGGCCTCTGGGCCGGGAGTTTGACAGCCCTGTTCTAAAGTGTTTCAAAAGGAAATTGAGCAAATGATTGCAACTTCTACACAAACTGTGAAAACTAGAGCAAGTTGATGGATTTGTGTACATTAGCAGAATGTTTACTAGAAATAGAAAAAAATAGGATATTTAAGATATGTGAATGCTGGCATAGTGGACGGAGAATAGTGCACGGTCTATTGTAAGAAATGAACAATGAAAGAAGCAAAGGCACATGTGTATAAGAATGCCTTCTATCTACTTAGTTACATGGAAGTGAAAGTTGGGTATGTTAAAGTAAATTGAATGCAGTAAAAAGTAAATTGAATGCAGGGCAATTGAAGAAGATTGTTTACTAAAACAGGAGAAAGGGTTGAGAATAAATGTTCAGTAAATGTAGATTGAGTGAGAAAGTGAATAATCAATAGATAAGTAGTCCAGTGAGAACATTGAAATATATACAGACAATGAATGAAGCCTCAGCTGCAAATAAATTCATAAAGGAGTGAAAGGGGAAGATCAAGGAAATTGTGGTTGGATATAATCGATGAGATCCTGAAAACTGATTAAAAAGAGACGACAACATAGAATTTTAAAGAACGATGATAATTTATTAATTGTGGTGAGGAGGAAAGATTGAAAAGATCATAAACACATAGAGAGGATGAGTGACTGGTTTGGGTGCAAAGATTTAACTATATTTTATTTTTGTTTTATGGTTTGTTAATATACTGTATTTGACTCATTTTTCTTATTCTTTTTTCATGCTGCATGCAACACGCCTTACGCTGAAAGGAATAGCATGATGCTTATGTAGAGAGATAGTGAATCAACTTCTCAAGAAAGTTTTTTTTTTAGTGCCGCTACATGCAGACAAAAGTGAACATGTGATGTTGTCTGCAACTCCAAAAATTTTATATCCCTGTCAGAAGTCCAGTGGTGTCTCATTACAAGGAATACTGTATATTAACCCAGTTCACTCTGTAACCACTACTAATAGATTGTGGTATGATAGGTTTAATAATGATTAAACCTGGTAGGGTTTAATAATGAAATGAACATTTGGTGTTTCAATATCAGGATTTATTCCCATGCATTATTGCTCCTTGCAAATAGCATCTGAGTGGAAATGGAAAAACTCAGTAGGTTCTACCTCCTGCCGCTGCCCCACCAGTATTGTCCAGACCTCTAACCCTCTTCCAAGCATTATTATTTCCATTTGGATTTGTTACATGGACTATTATCTCCGACCATCATAAAGACAGACAGACAAAGACTACAAAACAGCCATAGTATTCTCCCATATGCAATAATTCCCACAATGCATTTGTTAAGTAAATTTGGCAATTTTATATTTGTACTTATAATTGCTACAGAGAAAATTGGAAACTATTCTATTTCTTATCATTCTTTTGGCATTTGTGGCTTTTTCTTTTTTTCTTTTTGCCTTTATATTAGATCTTGATAGTTTTTAATCTCCTTTTTAGCATATTTGCACGTATGTAAAATGAGATGGTAGATTTCTGGATTCTATTGTTTCAGATTCCATGAGGAAAAAAAAGACAATATATGAAAGCTTCTTTCCATAAAATAAAACTTTTTTTTTGTATGTAGCCCTGGAAGCTGGACTTGATGGTCTGAATGGCCCTTTCTGGTTCTAGGATTGTGTGGTTTTGGTGTTACGGTATATCAGGGAGAAAGTATGAAAATTTAATACAGGCCAAGATTTTGTCCCCTGCAGTTACACACTAGCAGTATAGTCCACAGTAATACAGTAATCAGTACTTATACAGCAATCTCAATGATGACTTCATGGTATGTAATGTGTCAATCAGTTTTAGTCTGATTGAAATTTCTTCTGGATTGTAATAGATTCTACATATTTATATCTGTATCCATAGCTAGAAATATATTTGAGTCATCTAATTTTAGACAGATAAGCCAAGTTTGTGTTATATCAATAAATAACCAGAGAAGGAAGCAAAGATTTATCAGCCACAAAACAGGCAATTCTTTCTATTTCAAAGTGCAAAATTACAATTGTGACACGTATGACGTAGATCTGCCTACACACATGATTCCTAAGGTTCCCCAAATTAGCTTAATGCCATATTCAGTTGAAGCTGTTGCCTGTTTCTAGAGTGTTACATTAATGATGATGCAAATGGTTCAGAATCTAATCACAGGGACAAAAATAGAAAGAAAGAAAAAAACCTCTACTTATAACAAAGCATTTCACAACAGAGCTTCTTTAAGATACTCCCTGTTGATCAGTATCTCCCTGTAAAAAGCTTGCTCTTTTCTTTTTTAACAACAACAAAACATAATGGTTGGTGTGGGTGGTGGTGATAAATTTCAAGCTGAGGTTTCTACAGCCATATTTTATTCCAGAATTTGTTACTGATATAGCTATGTGTCCTCATTCAATTCTTCCGTTTGGGTGGGTGACAAAACTTTTTGTCAAGTTTTGACCAAGTTGCGCATATGTAGCACTGTACACTGGCATCCAGCAAGTCTGAGCAAAGCTAGATAGTTGTAGAGGCCTCAAAGGATCCTCTGTAACTAATGGCATCTTCTTTCTCCTCCTCCTGATGCTGACGAAGGTATTTTGTGTGCCACTCTGTCTCTCCCTCCATATCTATACAATGGAAAAGTCCTTAGGGAATAAAGATAATAAAAGGCAGTGGGAAAGGGCTGCATCTGCCTCACTTGGCTGGAAAGATGAGGCTGTGGTAGTAACACCATTCCAATGGTGGCTGGAATGACTTTCCATGAAGTTCTTTGGTCACTAATAAAGTTTAGAGGACCAATGAGAATAGCAAGAGAACATGTTGGCAAAGGTCCCTGCCAGCCTGGGATTGCTGTTGCTTCTGAAATTATGGCACTCAACTTTCAGAATCACAAAGCTGATCTTACTCAAGACGATCTTTTCCATTTCATTTTTAGTCAGGTCTTCTATCTCTCAAAGAAAAAAATACATAAAAGACCACTGCGACTTTATTTGCTCATCCAAAATATGCAAGTTTTGTTTTCAATAAAGTGATTCTGATGGAAATGTAAAAAATGGTTTTAAAAGTAGATGAAGAGGGTTACAGAAGCTTTTAGCAGAGTGCAATGGTATATCAATAAACTATAACAAAATCTATCAATGTGAATGTCTAAGAAAACAGTGATGAAATGAAAGCTATAAATACAATGGGAACACTGAAAAAAAAGAAAGATAAGGTTATAAATGTAAATAGCATAAGTGGAGGAATGTTAAAATACAAAAGGTAAATTAGCAAGTGTGAATCCTAATTCTACAGAGATACAAGCTTGTTATATACACTACAATGTTTGACATGATTCTGACTGAAAGAGCACAATAGCAATAGCACTTAGACTAAAATACTGTTCCATAATACTGTACAGCACTCTCTGAGCGGTTTACAGAGTCAGCATATTGCCACCAACAATCTGGTTCCTTATTTTACAAACTTTGGAAGGATGGAAGGCTGAGTCAACCTTGAGTCGGTCAGGATCAGACTCTTGGCTGTGAGAAGAGCACAAGTCACAGGGAGCAAAAGTTGGAAAGTATTGTGTCTATTTGTGCTGAGTAATGAGTGTAGAATTAGATAAGAGGCTTCCGCATTGGGGTATTATTATTTTTTTAATTTTCTAAAAGGCACATAACAGAATAGTAGCAACTGGTTAATAAAGATTGGTAACTTGAAGACAAGAAGCTTGAAATAACAATGCTAATTATGTTTTAATGATTACAGAAATTGATTCTCCATCATCTTTCAATTTAGTCATGCCTATTTATTAATGCAATTTATCTTATTCAAGGTAATGAAAATTATCATTACTTTACAGCTTCATAGCAGAAAAACACTAATATTTTCACCTCTGCCTTCTCATGAATAGTGACTCTGAGTCAGGGGTGTCAAACTCAAGGCCTGCAGGCCGGATCTGGCCCATGGGGTGCTTAGATCTGGCCCACAGGGTCACCCTGGAAACAGCAAAGGACCAGCCTGAGGTACCTCTGCCAGCAAAAACAGAGCTTGTGTGGGCCGCGTGCAGCTCTCCCGGGCTCCGTTTCTGGCTATGAGAGCCTCCTGCAGTCCTCTGCCAGTGAAAATGGAGCTCATGAGGGCCATGCGCAGTCCTCCCAGCCTCTGTTTTCACTGGCAGAGGGCTGCAGGAGGCTGTTGCAGCCGAAAACAGATCCCAGGAGGACCATGTGCGACCCTCACAAGCTCCGTTTTCACTGGCAGAGTGCTAGCAAAGCAAACTACTAGCAAAAGTGGCATTTGATCACACGAGTTATGTCGAGCTGGCCATGCCCACTCTGGCCAAGCCCACCCTAGCCCCCCTAGGTCAAACACAATCCTGATGCAGCCCTCAATGAAATGGAGTTTGACACACCTGCTCTATTCTTATAGAATTAAACCAAGAGATTTGTGAGGGTTGCACTTTGTATCAATAGGATTTTGCAAATCCTACAGAATTGAACTCAGCTGATATCTAAATTTCCGTTTGCTGTTTTCAAAAAGGCATAGCTATCGTGATAAGGTTTTGCTGGATAGCACATCATGCATGTTAGCAACCAGATCAGTGGCTTTGGTTAACATCAGAGTTCTTAGGAGCTATCAGAGCATAACAAAATGAAGAAGACCGTCTAGTGTATAAGTTTCAAGTAACAATATCACCTATGGCACCAAACATACTTTACTTTCTCATCAATTTAGAGCTTGACCATTTTGTGGTGAGTCTTTCCGTAAGCCAAAAGAAGTAGCTAGTTCTCTTCCTAATGACTATCTGGACTCTTCTATAAAGCACATAATATATCTTTCATATCATTACTGGTGTATTCAAGTGCTTTTTCTCAAGCCAACAGACAAATTCATGGAGTGTCAGAAAATATGATTAATAGCTTCACACCTGGGATTTTTTCTTTTATACACACACACACAGAGAGACAAATCTGTTTTAGACTTGGCTACAATATGTAGAATTCATTATTTTCTATAGTATGCAGCAATGGCATATGCTAAAGATTTTGAATGAGACATGACAGATCTCCTTAAGCAGAGTTTAGCGCAAAATAATATACCTTCAGATCTTGTTCCATTTAAGGCAAGAGACAAGCTTCTGGCTGGGAGTCAGACTTTCTGGGTAGCTGAAAATCACTTTGAGTTGGACTATTAAACAATGGCGTAAGAAAAAATAGAAGGAGCTGGGATTTAGCAGGGACTATCAGTGATTTAATTAAGAGACTATAATTTGTTTATTGATGGGCTTAGATATATTATAGCTATCAGAAATTTGAATTTCTGTTTTGTTTTGCTAATCACCAAAAATTAGCAAGTCCAGGAAATCATGGGTGATTTCTTTATCAGAAATCAGAAATTTCTTTATCAGAAATTTGAGAGATGTAATTTTTGGAGTAAGTGAGGCAGAGGGCTACAAAACACAAGTCCAGAGAATGCATGGATCTTGCAGGTAGCTCATCCCTGAAACAAAGGTAAATGCACTAAAGCTTTGGGAGGCATTTATCCTACAGCATTCTTGAGGTCATAGGTGAACTGATACAGTTGGAAGGAAGATTCTTACAAAGAAACTTGGTATTCTTTAGGAATCCCACTCACTGAAACCTATGCAAAACCCCGATAAATCTTGCTGTATTAATTCCATAGTTCACTGCTCTATTAATTCCATAGTTCACTGACAATTAATCCAAGCAGAGAAATCTGCATTATTCCCCCTGCTAATTTTCATTCAATCTGATAACAGAGAATTTGCTTTCAGAATTACTTCAAAAAGCCAATGAATTTGGGAGGTGATTAAATGTGCTGTTTTTGTACTTAGTTAAAACTGGCAAGGGTAGTACAGAATCCCCTCTCAGGAATCTGCAATCCCCATGGCTTCCCACATATCCATTAAATCCCAACCAAATACACCAAGTGCTAATTCCTTTAATTGAGGTTTTTTTCAGTAGCAGAACTAAGTCAAAACCTTTGAGAAATTTATTCTCCCACTGGAGAAATTTGGAGGCATAACCTTCATAATTTCACTGCCAAGAGATTTTATGGAGAATTTTGAAAGTGTATTAACTCAGTTTCAAGTTTGGGTATCTGTGTATCACCTATTTTACATAGAAGAGTCCTCTATTTGAAGAGCTCTCCAGTCTAAATTATTTTAAAGATGAAGAATTGTGAAAAGAGATGACAATAGATTTGAAATTGCTCCAGACCATTGGACTGAATAGTCCTACAAATCGCTTAACCACATGGTTCTTCACCACAGTCACATTAAAATGCTTTCCTCCCATCCTTGAGTCAGGAGGAAAGTATATCAGCTTAAATTGTGTTGTTTCCTGAGCCTAATTTTACTATACTTCAGTAACAATGCTTGACAGTGTTGTTGCCTTGCATAGTTTTAACAGTTCCTTGTATCACGGAGAAATCTCAGAGCAATGAGATTCCCAATGACTTCCTCTCCAACAGTTGCTCTCCTGAAGGTCTGCCACCACAGGTTGGGACTTTGATTTTTTAATTATTTAGTAATTCAGTCTTCATTTGTTTTTTATTGCACGTTTCTCTCGGAGAAACAGTGTAGTATACTTAGGTCCAATGCAAAGTTTGCATGGGTGAGCTGAGTTGAGCAGAGAAAGTAGAGAACCTCAAATCAGAGAGCTTTCATTGCTATTGCTTTTCTGAATCTTTCTTTCCTTTCTCCTTCCTTAAACCAGTTCCTCCATAACTCAGTTTTGATTCAGCAAAGAACCACTTTTCTCTCCTACCCCTCATTCCACCTTTGTGACTGTATGTTTTGCATGATACACTCCTAATGTTTCAATCTCCCCAGCACACACAGATATGTATCATGTACAAAATTCAACTATCAAGATTTTTGGATGATAGATTTATTGAGAACTAAAATCAGCTGTCTCCTGTTAATATATTTCTAACTATGTTATATCTCTACAGTAATTGAATGTTAATTGCAGAGGTGTGGAACTTTGACCCCTTTATGATTTGTGAACTTCAACTCCTGGAATTCCTGAGCCAGCAAGGCTGGCTCAGGAATTCAAGAAGTTGAAGCCTACAACTAAAAAAA
>JANHFL010006720.1:5820-18817 GCA_032468155.1 Oxyrhabdium leporinum | reverse complement strand
CTTCCTTCCTTCCTTCCTTCCTTCCTTCCTTCCTTCCTTCCTTCCTTCCTTCCTTCCTCCCTCCCTTCCCTTCCCTTCCCTTCCCTTCCCTTCCCTTCCTGTAAAAGGGTCGGGTGCAGTGTTAGCTTTTTCCTGCAATTTGAACTTTCAGTTTCCAGAAAGATCAGGAATGTCTAAATATATACTTAGCCTCTTTTCCATTTCTTTCCATTTGCCTTTTTTACCCACTCATCTTTTCCCCCTGGCCCACCTCCCTATCTTTCACAAACAGAAGGAATTAAAGAGAGCAAACAGACTGGATATCAAACAAACCTGGGCAAGGTATTAAACCAAATGCCAGCTAATTCCAGGAATATTTTATAGAAGAACTTTGATTATGTATTAAATAAACAAAACATTTCCTACTTTATGTGGAAAATATTTGAATATTCAGTATAAGCTGTCAAGTCCAAGAATGAAAGGAGTAGAGAAGGGGAAGGGGAAGGAAAAGGAGAAACAGAGGGAAAGGGAAAGGAAAAGAAAGAAAGAGACAATGAGAGACAGAAATGAGAGAAAGAGAGAGAGACAGAGAGAGAGAGCAAAAGGGAAGGAGAAAGAGGGGGAAAGGGAAAGAAAAGAGAAAAGTCTAAGAGAGAGAAAGAGATCCTAATTTATCGTCTAAGATAATGGTGATATAATGGAGACATTGCTTTATAGCACAGCTTAACTTTCAGGGAGATTCATACAAAAAGAGGTGGTGGTTTGGTTAACCTGTTTCGAGGCCACAAAGTGATGACAAGGTGAGCATCAGGATTTTAACTTCAAGTTCAATTTAGAAGACATTGGTAATTGATGCAGAGGAAGTACAACCCCAGTCATAATACAAAGAGCAAAGTTTCAAGAGCAAAAAAGAGCAATTGTGATTGATTGTAGCTTTCAAACTATTTTTAAAGATAGGCAGAGATAGCAGTTTGCTTTTTATCTGTTTTACATCAGGATTACCATTTTTCCCCCCAAATAGCACACCGTGCATGATTTTTTGTTAAAATGAACAAATAACCTGAAACATTTGCACTGAACATTATCTGCAACTTTCCTTTGTGTGATAAATTGGTAGATTTCCTAATTTCCTAATCGTTTACTCTTTAAAATGCAACAATCCCAAACCACAGTACTAAAATTAGTACAGGGTAATGATTGACTAACTTTTCTCCCCTCTTCTTCCACCTACCAACCCAGAAGAGGTTTTAGCAACTTTTTTTTTTTTTAGGATAAATATATATTATCTACATTATCCAAATGTTTCAACAAAATTTACAATTTCCATCAGCAAAAAAAAAACAAAAAGGAAAGAAAGAAAGAAAAGGAAGACACTGTGAAGTTGTCAACTCCTTCAGGTTATTATTTCACTTTAATTAGTCTATGTTTCATTCCTTTTAATTGATTGGCATATGTTTCTTTTTATATGCATCACTCCAGGAACACTTTAACTCAAGATTACACACATTTAATTATGAGATACACACACATGCTGTTTACCACCTACACTCTCCTCGAAGTGCATTCATTTTTTTAACTACATACAGTAATGAGCAGCTTCTCCAATTCCCTGCGATCTTCTGAAGATATCATACCTGAGGAATCCTCCTACTTCTATAGTCATTGTTCAGACAAACATTCAACAGGCCCATAAATCATTCCCACTTACATAATGTAGATAGTCACATACAGGACAATGAGTGCTCCTCACAACGTTAAGGGGAGTAGAGGGATGTGTGTCCTTGAATGTTTCAGAATAACAGAGTCAGAAGGAAATTTGGAGGTCTTCTGGTCCAACCCTTTTGCTCAAGAAAGAGACTCTATACCATTCCAGACAAATGGCTATCCAATATCTTCTTGAAAAACCTCCAGTGATGGAGCACCCACAACTTCTGGAGGCAAGTCATTGCACTGATTAATTCTTCTCAATTCTGGGAAAATTCTCCTCAGTTCTAGATTGGATTTCTCTGCTAAATTTCCATCTGTTACCTCTTGTCCTGCCCTCAAGTGTTTTGTGTCAGCGTTCCAACTAAACTCACCATCCCAATTCAGCACTCAGAGACAAAGTCCATCCAAGTAAGAATTTATTAGAGAAGTCATATTGGGACATCTGGGAAAACCCGAATCTGAAATCCCATGTTTTCCCCTGCTATATTAAACTCACATCCAACCCCTTTACTGATGACCCTCAAGTCACACTCTCCAATCCACCTCCATTTTGAACTCCCACCAAGTAATGTCACTCCCCTTCAAACTCCAGTGACTCGGCCTTGAGCTCTGGTGAAAGAACATTGTTGTGGCTATCCTCTCTCCTCACTTTACTTTCATTCCCACAGTCACCCATCCTCCCTTGTGGCAGCCCCAAATTCGATTCAAGATAGATGGGGGGGGCGACATTTTGGAGGATAGGTTGCCCTCCACTTCTCTGTAAGAGCCCCTCAAATATTGGAAGATGCTATCATGTCACCTCTTGTCCTGCTCTTAATGTTTTGTTTCAGATACATTCTGCAGCACACTTCCAAAGCTTTACACTCTAATGTATGTCTAATTTTTATTATTATTATTATTATTATTATTGATCTAATTTATATACTGCCCCATTCCGAAGACTCGGGGCGGTTCACAACAACTATTTAAAACAGTGTACCAATTTACATTCCCACAAATGGTCCAAGTCCAACTCCTCTTGGATTCTGCTGATCTTTATCTGTCACCAATTTAGTGCTGAATTATAGTTGATTAGATTCTTGTGTATAGGCTTGAATAAATCTTTTGTGCTGCAACTTAACAGATGGTCCTGATCTTTTGTGCCTGACAATATTTATATATAAGAATCTAGGTGAAAATACAAACCTACTTCACTTGTCTACCAGAGCAAGAAATACAGTTGATTGAGGATAGGGCAGTGGTGGAATTCAGGCAGTTCATACCAGTTCAGGTGAACCAGGTTTAAAATTAACACTCACACTCACCCCGCTGTCAAAGTGGATCCCGAGCACTGCACTGCACTGCAATGAAGAAACAGAGCAGCCAGTGCAAGGAAAGGAGAAGGCCCTTTCCCTCTTTCTTCTCCCTGCTTCTCCTCATTCTGTCATGCTGGCAGCTCCGTTGTCCGTTTCTCCATTGCACTGCAGCGCACCACCCAGGATCCACTTTGATAGTGGGGGGGGGGTAATAATTTTCCTGGACAAACTAACCCCACAGTCTCCCCTACATTGGGCCCAGCTTCGATCATGCTGCCAACTTAAATCCTCACCCCTCTCACTTTTGCCCACAGACTGACCAACACCCCCTGCCCACAACTCCACGGAGAGGTGCGATCCTTCCCTCCACTTCCCCCAATTCTTCACCCTCCAGTGCAAACTCTCAGGAGCATCAACTCCTTGTCTCTATGGTAACCCCACTCCTCGTTCCTTGGAAGCTTCACTTCTTAAAGGAGCCACGTCCAGAAGGATGAAACAGCCGTGAGACAGACGTACAGACAAGCACCCTCAGAAACAGCCTTTTGGCAAAGGGTGGAAATTTAACAACTGGTTCATACAGCACCAGGTTGGCCATCGTGGGATGCTGGTCCTACATGTGCAATGAAGCTAGAAGACAGGGATGGGCCACTCCTCCCACGACAGCCAACCTAACCCTGGGTGAACCAATTGTTAAATTATTTGAATCCCACCACTGGGATAGGGTATAAAGTGCTTGGAGTGCTTGCTAGTCATATTGGCCATCCAACTGTTGTTCTCACCTACAGAAAAAGAAAAGAAAGTTGTTGCCTAGAAATGCTTGGTGATCAGGTGAAATTATCCCTGCAATTCTCAATGCTTGCAATAAAACTTGCTTCAAAGTACTGAAAGCTTTACTTCCATCAGTTTTCTTTTTCCACTTTAGTTTTATTCTACCTCTCCCCACTTTAGGGAAGAATAGCACTTGAAAGGGGGGGAAATCCATATTTAATTTCATGAATTGTGAGAAAGTGGTATTCTGTAACAAAAAGATTACCAGATCTTTTTGCAAAGACCAGAATAAATATTGACACAGAATCCAAGGGACTGACGCAGAAAATTGAAGATAATAGGAATATTTTTTTTCAATTATCTCTGGCCTTGGGGGGGTTCAGAGACACCCAAAGCACTAGCAAGAATTGAAATACAAGCCATTTTCCCCTCCTTGCTGCCAAGTGTACTTACTCATACAATGAATTCTAGTGTGAGAGTATGGAAACAGCTGAAGCATACAAGCTGAGCAACCTGAAGAAAGTGTTAATTGGAATAGGGAAAGAAGGGCAAGAGTCAAGCTGGCAGCTCTCACTTTTCTTCAGCCTTTTACTCTTGAGAAGGTTCTGTTATTTGGTCCTTGGTGTACTATCAAGCCAATTTAGATGACTTTTTAATCTTCGCCAGTTTCACCAAATTTAGAGATGCTGAGGCAAGTATGAATTTTGGAATTTTTCTCCTGTTGAGAATTAGCTAATGCATTTCTCAAGAAAGCAAATGTACATTCCCTAGAATATACAACTATATAGAGGCAAAGGGAGCAAGGCACTGCAACTCCAGCAATTCCTTACCATTAGCCATCAAGTGTGTTTACGGCTGCGGATGATGTGTGTGAAGGAGATGACCTATCTTTCATTTACAAGTTAAAAGAATAAACATGGAGATAACAAGTTTGAATGATCTCTTCCTCAACTCTCTGTAGAGAAGAAAATAAAGACACAAAAAAACCCAAAGAAATTTGCAATTTGAAAGAATGTTGGTTGCAGTATTATATTTAATATTTTATGCATTCATAAAAATGAAATAATTTTAAAGCACCCTAAAATGAGGGAGAAAAACAAAGACTTCTTTTGCAGAAGGAAATAAATTCAGGAAACTGAAAATCTCCTGATACATTGGGACAATCATTTCTAAAATTCAAAATTACGTTGGTAGCAGGGTAAGAAAGTGTTCTGGTACCATATAATACCAATTCCACCCCCACCCACCCCAAAAAAAAGAGTTGCCTTAAGTCTACTGCCTGTCATGGTCATTGCCAGTTCTCCTCTAAGATTCCATCTTTTGGAATCAATTCCATGATTTCCAATAAGCCTTCTTTTAAGCACATCCTGAAAAATGATTTTTGCAAAGACCTATCCTCGCCTTAGTGTATTATATCTTGTGCTTCCTGTTACATTCCTGATACAGCATTTCTTGACCGTGTATTTCATCCTGTGCTGATCAAGGTTTATTCTTGTGTTCATTGTAGATATTGGATTTTTTTCTTTACTGAAATTCATGTGATATATGCCCTTGGGAAGCTCTGTTTAAAGACTATAGCTGCTTCTGGATAAAACTCCCTTTTCTACCCAGTCATGCAACTCCATTGGACAGACTCTCAGGGATTTTAACGCATTGTGTTACTAACTCATGCATAAAGGAATGTTTTTTTCCTATTTTACAGCATGTTGGCCCATAGCAAGGTCAGCCTCACTAGACTCTCTTTTGCAGTTAGATGTTCTTTGTCAGCTCCAGGAGGAAAGCATTCATTTGGGTTTCCAAACATGATGTTTCTCTGTGTGTGTGTGTGTGTGTGTGTGTGTGTGTGTGTGTGTGTGTGTGTGTGTGTGTGTGTGTGTGTGTCTGTAGACAGAGAGAGAGAGAGAGAGAGAGAGATCCAGATTTTTTTTTAAAAAAAAATATCTTCCTAGCCTAGGGAGTTCCAAAATGAATAAAATTGACAGATACACTTTATTGCTAAATTATTTGAACAGAAAGAGGGTTTATAAAGAAGAAAATATTAACTTTGTCACATATTTATTTTATTGGTTTCATTTACAGCCAACTGCAAATCTATCCAACAGTTGAGGTTGTTTATAGCAATTAAAATGCAAGTAATAAAACAGAATGAATATAATGCAATTACATTCGATATATATCTCATAGATTACACATTCCATAGGAAAATCTTCCCTGGTGTACCAGAAAGGTGAGGTTTTGGCAATGGGAAGTAGTCTTCAAGGATTGTATCATGGTGAAAAATGGGCACGTTGATAGTCCCAAAGGTGATCCTTCAGATTGTCAGTCTCTAAGCCATTTAGAGTCAGTACCTTAAACTGTGCCCGGTAGGCATAAATCTGTAGTACAGTAGTACACTTAGTACAGGCACCCATTCTATGAGGCTTTGTTATAACATTACCTAACTGAAGAGATAGAACTGAGCAAGTGTGGACAGCAGAAGACTGAAGAAGGCTTCCTTGCTCATACCTATTGAGATATCCCAAATTAACTCATCAGTATTTCCATGTACAAATACTGGAATGTACATGAAGAGAAGATATTACCCATGAACCTATCCTAAAGGATACTAACATCTGAGTCATATCTACTACCTATAAGCATAAGTTTGCCAAGAATTATCAAATTACAGCAGAAAATTCTGCTCTAAAACAGATTAAGTCAGAGACAGTCTATAATCACAATATTCTTTGTCCAAGTGACAGTGACTCTAACAATATCTATTTAAATGCTTTCCTAGAAAAAAAAAAGGGGGGGGAATCAGATCGACTACTCATTCAATCAAAGAATGGGCAGGACAAAATCCCCTAAATATCGTTAAATAATCTACCCAGAATGGATAATGATAAAAAGAAGGGCACCTGCAGTTCAAAAATACCTGAAAGATTACCTATTACCTATTATCTATTGCTATTGTAAAGGATGATAAGGGATACTTTATTGCTAAACAGAATTCCAGCCCAATTTATGATCAAGTGAGATTACCCAATGCTTTGTAATCCATCTTCCATACTTCTATTGCCAGGCAAGAAACAAAATCATAAATATGTCTGGCTCAGAGAGACTTTCAGAAATAGCTATCTGATAACTTCAGTGAGCCAAGGAGAATATAACAATGCAGGCAGTCCTTCTTGTTCTCTTTTGTTTTTCTTTGCATTTATACCCTCAGGTGCAATTCCCAAGTAAAAGTAATTGGGAAAGCTAATCCATTGAATAGATCTAGCCCATCCTTAAAAGTTCTGAGTCTTTAAAAAGTTATTTCAATCTAAAGAACTCTGCTGCCTGCATTGCCAGTGCTAGTGGCTTAGTCTGTTATGTAAAAAAACTTGAAATAAATGCTCTTTCACTTAAAAGGATATAAGTTATACAATCCTAATGTAGGTTGTGTGCTATCTTTTATGCTGTGTAGGGAAGGAAGCCGATTTTGCACATCCTTGCTAATGATGTGGCCTGATAGCAGCCACAAAATTCTATTGGCAAAACTAAATAATTCATCTTTTAACTCTTGTCATTAACTTGTATCCTATCAAGAGGAGTTAGCAAAGGATGACAAATGCAGTCCCATTGTCAAGAGCTTCATTTAGAAACCTTTCAATGCGACTCTTGAAGGAAAAAAAAAAGCCCCCTATCTGGTAATATGGGTGATGGAACTTCTTCCATTACTGAGCAGAGAATAGGTTTTCCTGATATGCAAGTCTGCATAAAACATATGCCTCATTTACACTAGGCCAGGGATGTCAAACTTGAGGCCCACGGGCCAGATGCATCATGTGCTGGCCACACCCACTCCCGTTTTAGCAAAGAGGAAAAAAGTCATAATACATCACGTGACAACAACGTGACACTGCGAGTTTGACACCCCTGCACTAGGCCATTCAAACTTATGACAGAGAGATAAACAACAACTACATACCATTCAAAACAGACAATCGAAAAGCCCAAAAGGAGAACAAAGAGACCAAAACACCTCCTTACCAATAATCAATGCCCAGGTGAGCAGCGATTAATACCAAAATTAACACTAGACTAACAATTAAGAAATAAACAATAGCCCAATTAAAGAACCACCAACTCAGACAAACAAGCTAACTGTAAACAACAGACTAATCAAGGAACCACCAAGATCATGCCCACCATCACTGATAGGGCAAGCCATTAGCATATAAAATGAGCACAGACCTTACTCCTTTATTACACTGATGATGTTACCTAGTTTGATAATGAAAGTCTGCTATAAAGCAACCAAGCTAATAGAGCACCGAGGATCTCGCACTTATGATTCTGTAAGCTAGCCAACATGGACTAATATCCTATGCAAATGATTTGCCACTTCTACTAACAATGACCAAATTCATAATGTTTCTAAAGAAAGCAAGTATTTAAAAATGCAACAATGCACCTACTTCCATAAAAGAACCTCCTTGCTCTGGAATAGGAGCTAATTACTCAGATAGAAACAATCAGTGAAGAAGATTTGATGGCTATTATCTTAGCCTGAATAACTGCAAACACTCTTACAAATGTGGAACTGTGTACAGAGAACTATATTATTTCTCTCCTCTACATACATATTCATGAGCAAATCCATATGGATGTTTCAGAACTTCAAAGCATGATTGATTTTCCTGAGTTGCTCTTGACCTTTCTGCTTGTCCAATTACTTTGCTGTAGAGGAAATCGGGGCCCATTGCTATGCTGACCCAACTGCCTACTCCATGGAGCCATTCATATCATATCAATGCAAGCACCCACTTGCAATCTTATCATTGCAATTGCAGTGAATTGGACATGAACTCACAGCTGTTTGCTTCTAAACCTTGGAGTGGCTGGTATACAGTAGGATGATGAGGAATGGAAAAGGAGCCAGCCCAAAGCAGTTGGCATGCCAATGCAAACACAGATAAAAACAGCTTTATTTGCATGTTTCTACAAGCAAAGCCGTTCTTAAGGTTTAGACTTTTCATAGTCCAATGATTAAAACTGTAATACAAGACTGTTCAAGTTTACAAAATTTAGAATGAAACACTATCTGTTAACAGTATCAGGAACAAATGGCTCATTTATATTTATTTTTCTTACAATGTAATTATTGGTCTAAATCTTGTTTATCAACACTGATTTCAGTTTGAAAGACTGCATTAACATCTACATGCTTTATCCAATCTGGGTCAGTCAGCAGGACCAGATGATTAGTCTTCCATGTTTTCGGACACATTCCTACTAGAATTTGTGCTTTGGACTACTATGCACAGTATTTATGGGGTGCCTATTTGTGTGTGTCTTTTTAGTTGTTGTTTGTGGTGTTGATGGTCATTGATTAAGTCATTGGCTGTTGTTTCCTTGTTGTGTCAAGTCCTCAGCTCCTAACTACCTGATAAGCTGGTGGTAAATTGGCATTCCTGGTGACTGACCAGGGGCCTGTTTCCCAGGCTTCAGTTATTTCCCTGGCTATTTTTGTACCTGCTTGGCCAATAATCTTAGTGGCTGCAAAATTGGATGTATGTCCTTGTTCATTGCAATGGGATGCTTACCAATGAATTTTGGTCTCCTCATTTGACCGCTCAGTTGTATTCTTGCAATCAGGTAGTTAGCTTCCTCCTTGTCTGTCTTACATAGTCATAGGGGCAATCCAGGTAGGGGACCTGGTACATTAAATTAGTATCACCCACCTCCAAGCAATCTTGTCAATGCATGATTGGTCCTCGTATGGTAACCTCTGAGTGGTGTGCAATGCCTACTTACAGATCTCAGAAGCTTGTTCTACTGCTTCTGAAATGTTTTTGATGTATAGTTTACATTCTTTAGTTTTAATTTGGTATGTATTAAACTACCAAAACGTTTTTGCAGTTTTTTCACACCTCTTCACCAATATACTTCTTTATAATGAACCATGATGAGGCAAATTAATTTTTGGCAATTCATGCCAATTTGAGAGCTGCTTTCCATTTGTAAGTTTCTACACAGCAATTTTCCTGTAGAACATGTGAATATTTCATTCCTTTGGATCCATAGCTTTATATATCTTGATGCAAACAGTAGATTTTCATTCTCCCAGTTAATTAAAGTAAATTCATATTATATCATAACAACTTCAAACATAATAATAAAGGTGGGATAGAAATAAATATTCTGAATTTTCTAAATGAGGTCAACTTCATATGCCGGAAATTCTTCTGAGTTGCCCAGTAAATGAAGCAGATACCCTAGTGAGATTTTCAAAGGAGAATGGATTATCAAATGCAATAATTTAAACCATTGTCCTAGTTGAATTGAGGTCTCTTGGTTTCTCGAATGATTATTTCTATCACTCATTTGTAGTTGTGCTTATTAGAGATTTCTGTAGATAGATCCTGAGAACATATTTTTCCATCTTTTAATCACTCTTTCTGTATCTTTTTTGGCTGTAGAAAAACCTCCCAGTCAAGCTACAGTGACAAGGAACAGATTGGATATATCCTCCGTGCCCTCTTACAGAAGCAATGCTCTAGGATACCTCAGCACCATGAAGGGGTTAGGAGATAACCGAAGCCGCCATCTATCTGATAACCTGGACTCTCCTCAAGACTCTCTCTATGCCACTCAAGATAGGAATCCTTATCTTCTTAGTCCCACAGATTCCTATTCAATGGACCCTCGGTTTCCAACACCCAACTCTCTCCACAGTGACTGCCTCCTTCCACTCAACAACCAGATTTCTAACAGCAGTACATTTCCACGTATTCATTACAACTCTCACTTTGAGGTTCCTGATGAGAACCCCTTTCCAAGTCATGCCCAAGCCACCAAAATTAATAGACTCCCTGCCAACCTGCTAGATCAATTTGAAAAACAACTGCCCATCCACAGAGATGGTTTTAGCACCCTCCAGTTCCAGAGAAGTTCAGATGCCAAACACCGGAATGAAAACCCAGGGAGAATACGACACTTGGTTCATTCAGTCCAAAAACTTTTTGCTAAGTCACAGTCCTTGGAAGGTGCTTCTAAAGGCAGTGTGAATGGCAAGAAAGGCACCGAGGACTCCAAACCAAACCGGAGAAGCAAGAGTAAAGACCGTGCAAAAACCACAGAGACTAAACGCAGGACGAGATCCAACATATCAGGCTGGTGGAGCTCAGACGACAATCTGGACAGTGACACTTGCAACTATCGTAACCCTATGGGCCTGATGACCCTTGGCAGGCAGCCTGATCACAGCCAGCCTAAATACTTTATGCATGCTTACAACACAATCAGTGAACATATGCTGAAATCCTCCAAGAGCAATAATGACCTCAAGATCACCACTTGCACCAACATCCCCATCAACAGTGAGTCAAACTACATCAAAAGAGGGTCCTGGTCCACTCTCACACTCAGCCATGCCCGAGAAATGTGCCAAAAGGCTTCAGCTACCATCGATAGAGCGCTGTTGAAATCTAAATCCTGCCATCAAGATTTAGCATATCAGTACTTGCAGGTGGGTGCCATGCTTGAAACTTTTTTGCGATCATGTGAATGTTGGATAAAGAACATTTTGATTCAATTTAGCTAAGGACAGGTCTGCACCATAGCCTAAACCTGCGGTCTTGGTTATTTCTTAAGCCAACCTCAGAAAGGTCAAGGTTGCAATGGCTTGGCAATGTGGCTGGTGCTCAGTCTGCACTACAACCACTGCAAGACCTAATCTATTATTCCTGTTTCTTGTCCTTCCCCTATAGGAAGCATCACTCTCTGGCTCCTATATAGGGTGATCTACCAGCACCTGCATTTTCTTTGGGGGGGGGGATTGTTCCCTCCTCATTAAACCTATAATTATTAATCCCTTTACTTTCCAGCTGTTTGCACTACCTATGCATGATGTTAGTTTCCTTCCTCCCGCTCTTTCTCCTTGGACAGCAGCAGAGACTCTTTCCTTTTAACCTTATAGTGACATTGGAGCTTTCTTTACTGTGGTGAGGGGGGGAAAAAGCAAAGGGACAATGTTTCACCCAGCCTGAGCAAAAACTAAGAGGCCCCATAGAGACGTGTCAAGATTGAATGAGCATGACCTTTTGGAGTTGAGAATAGTGCATTGATTTAACAGGCCATTATTGGATCAGTCACAAGATTGTTTTAAAAACAGCAGCTGCCGATCAGCAGAGAATCTAGCAAATAGCCTACACAGTGTCTAGGGCAGTGACCAGGCACCAGGGAGGAGAGGAAGTGCCAGGCACTGCAATCAGTTGAAACTGGGGGTGCTACTAGAGTGAAACAAAGCAGTGAAGATCATCTGCTCTGAAGGGTTTTGAAGGGTTTGGTAGGAAAAGAATAGTTTTGAACTGAAGCTATAAAATGTTTGTGTGGGATGCATTTTCTGGCTGGGAGAGGAAGGAGGAGGAGGACCTCAGCCATGTCTGCACTCAGGAGGCAATGAATGGTTTCTACTATCAGTGAGCCAAGCAGAAAGTGTGAATCTGCTTTATGAAGTTGGAGTTGGTCTGGTGTATATTTGTAGGATCCCAACTAACTAAATAATTCATTACATGCACTTCCCAATTCAAGACTTCTTTCTCTGTTCTTACTTAGCCAAAAATAAAGTTTGATAGGAAAACATCATTAGAGACTAATATATTAAGCATCATGGAGAGGCTTTCTATTCTGATCTATTGGATGAATACAGCGACTTTTGCTATTATTATTGAACAAATATCTGCATGTTGGACAATCCAACAAAAGTGTATAATATATGAAGCCTAATTTGGCTATGTGTTCTGTTTAAAATAATAAAGTAGGTCTGAGACACCAAGTAATTCAAACCCTTCCGACATCAATACTTGTCCGCAGGACTCTGGCTTTGTATTATCCCTGTGATTTACTCTATTTTATCCTGCTATTTTCTATACTGCAAAACATCTACTATATCCACAAAATAGTGAAGAGAATCAGAACAATTCATCACATCATACCAGGCACAGTTGTAAGTCTTGGCTCTCCATACACTTAATCTTTATTCAGGAGTTGGCTTAGCAGCAGGTTCACAGACAAAACTAGGAAAGATTTGTTTTTATTGCAGACAGGAAAAAGAAGTCATTTACACAAAAGGTTTGCCAGCTGCAGTATACAGATATCAAGGCCTATATAGAGGTCTATCTATCTTTATTAGGTTTCTTTTACTCTCATGTTGGCCATTGTATTGTTGTCTTGAAAGACTTTTGGTTTACATTGATATGATTGTCTCCTCTGGCCTGGAAATT
>JANHFL010006719.1:3059-17439 GCA_032468155.1 Oxyrhabdium leporinum | reverse complement strand
TTCCTTCCTCCCTTCCTTCCTTCCTTCCTTCCTTCCTTCCTTCATCAGTTTGCTCTTTTAAAAATACAAAATTACATAATTTCATTACAAAATGAAGTGAGCAATCATTAGATGATATCGCAGTTGCCGTTCATCCTAAAGTTTTCTAAAGGGTTAAACCAGTAATGTGGAAGCTTTTCGAGTATGGGAATAAATATCTGAAATGGTGCCTAAAAGCTGAGACCAAAACACACTCGATTTCATCAAGAATATTGATCTTTATGCAGAAATAAAAAGAGATTAGTTCTGTCTTTCTAGGATGTTGTTCCAGATTGAGTTAACCTGTTTTGAAACTGTGAGTTGAAGACTTTGCTTTTATACATTCATGAGATTTGTTCCCATGAAGTTGATCTGTAGAACTTAAAAAGTCACCAGATATTCTTACACTGGAGATATTCTAAAGCCAACATCGTGATGTGTTTGGATAGTGGCATTAGCACTAATCTAATTGAATAATTCACTTCTGGATAAGGGATTACCCTTAGAAATTAGCCTTTTCTTAGATAATTACTTGTTATGACACTGCTATCTCCCAACTCTGTATCTCACAAAAGAACGTTAACATTTTTACAAGAATGCTGGCCACGAGCCCTCCTTTCCAGTGGCAACCACTCTATTACCAAATTAGGTCTTTAATTTTTTTTTCTTACCAAACACAAGTATGCTATTTTAATTTAGCATAAGAAGAGTCATTCCTAATGTATTTCTGACTGCAAGGCTTTTGGCTGCGATGGAAAAACACAAAGCTATGACAACTCTAATAATACAGAGGAAGATAAAGTTAAAAAAAAAGCAGAGATATTTCGTGCCCTAAAGGATAACACATTTGTCATGGTATCAACTTTAATAGAATAAAGATGCTTTTCCCAAACTGGGAAGCCTGCAAAGTTGGAGCGTTTGGTTCCCACATTTTCCAGCCAACTTGGCTAGCATAAGAATTCTGATAGCTGAAATCTTTATATTTGAAGAACATTCAGGAACACTATGCCTAAGTATCGTGTAAGACTGAAAACTATCGGGTGTAAATAAGTTCGTTCAAATATTGCTTCACATCCACTAGGAGCCTCTCTTTAGTTTCATCATGTAAGTAAAGAGGAACCAGTAGTATCCAGGTTAGAAAGTGCCTCTTAGGCCAGGGGTGTCAAACTCTATTTCATTGAGGGCTGCATCAGGGTGGGTGTGGCCAGAGTGGGTGTGATCAGCTTGACGTGGTGGCCTGTGGTCGCTTGAGCACTCTGCCAGCAAAAATGGGCTCCTGAGCTCCGTTCTCAGCTGCAAGGGCCTCCTGCAACCATCTGCCAGTGAAAACGAAGCTTGGGAGGACCGCATGAAGCCCCCCCCCTCCCAGCTCCATTTTTGCTGGCAGAGGTGCTGTGGGCTGGTCCTTCACTGTTTCCAGGGCAGCTCCACAGGCCAGATCTAAGAACCCCGGGGGCCGCATCTGGCTCCCGGGCCTTGAGTTTGATACCTTTGTCTTAGGCCATAAAGGGAATGGCCAATATGTTGACTCAGAAATGCAAGAGAAGAGGCTTAGAATTTAAACCCAAGAGAAACACATCATAAATCTATATGAAGGCCTTGATGTCTGTATACTGCAATAGGCAAAAATGTCTTTAAGTATATAGCTTTATTCTCTACCTGAGCTGTATCTGTCAACCTTTTCTTGATTAAGCCATTTCCTGAGTAAGTGAGCATTCTCTAAAAACCTGAGGTTTGCAGTCATATCTTTGGTAATTCTGACAGTCCAGGCATGCTGAAAACTAAAGCACTCACCCTAATATTATAGGTTTCTGGCTTATGCAGATGCAGCTTTCTTGCAGAGAGCTAATGACATTTAAGCGATTATTTCAGAATGGAGCATAAGAGCTCTCCCCAATATTGAGCCAACGGCTCAATATTGGGGAAAGACCTAGAATAAGCAGAAAATGATAACGGTATGAAATTGGTTGTTGCTTTTCCCAATCTCTATCCCCAGCTCTCTTGGGGGATTTTGTTGTGCGATTTTGTCTTTTGTCTGCCTGTTCTCCAAGATAATGGAGGATAAAACCAGACCACACACACTGAGGTTCCTCTTGGACAGTGCCAGAATAAGGGGAAAATATTACATTAATACTGGTATAACTAAGTAAAAACTGTTCATTTATGGGGTGAAACTGATATGATGACCACATTGTTAGAGCAAGGAAAGAAATAACTTTGAAAAGTGCATGTTTGCGCCCCAATGAGAGCAAACTCCACTCCCTGTGCTGATTAGCACAGATGATGTTACCTAGTTTGGATAATGAAACATTTCCAAGAAAACAACCAAGCTAAGACAGCACCAAAAGACTCTCATGACTTAGAACAGGGGTGTCAAACTAGCGTCGTCACGCCGTCATCACGTGACGTATCAGGACTTTTTCCCTGTTTGCTAGACTGGGTGGGGCGGGGCCAGGATGTGACACATCCGGCCCATGGGCCATGAGTTTGACACCCCTGACTTAGAATATGAAAGACTAAATGATAAATAGCAGGAAAGGAAAGGAAAGGAAGGGAAAGGAAGGGAAGGGAAGGGAAGGAAAATATGTTGTATGTCTGTGAAACCAGACATGAGAAAGTTATAATAGAACTGTATGAAACTAGCTGTTTTTGGTAGATGGAAATCTACAGGGAAGGAATAAATGCTGTGAGAATTTTGAAAAATGATGGAATTGCAGGGATAGATAATGTTTCTTGCCAAAGAAACGCTAAAATATGAATGTTGTTTGCCTAGGAAATGACTTTGTGCCTTGTTTAACCTGTGCAAAGGCTGCTTGTCTGCTTGACAGTTGGAAGAATGCTCTCCTACAAAGGGAAATGTAACAAGAACGATTGTAAAAGCAGGAGAATTAGTCTGTTAAATATTTCTGGGAAGATGCTTGGCAGAATTCTGGCAGAAAGGGTGACAAAGTGACTACGAGACAAATTTTCTATTGCTATGGAACTAGTGCAAACTTCTTACCACACATTTATTTGCATGGCGCAACTGATTGGAAATAGAGGCTGGTGAAGGTTTCTTTCTTTCTTTTTTTTTTAATGGTATCTAGGGAGAAAAAAAACCTGAAGCAGATGCCTGTGTACTTGGCCTGCAAATGTTCCTCTTTTTACCCACCCACCCAGCCCCTTTGGATACTTCATGTACTCATAATGAGGACGGAAAGATTTTTGGCTGGCAGGTGATTTATGGATTCATTATGAAACAACAAAGTGCACCAAGGTTGAGCAGTATGGATATTTTTATTTTGTTGGTGCTTCATGGATATGTAAGCAGGATACCATGTATAATTCATCAAAGGTGTTTGACTATGTGTGCAAATTATAAAATTAAGCTAGCATGGGTAGGATCGGAGTACGTCTCTGCTCTATAGAAGACCCATTGTGCCTTGTGTTTGACAAATTCTTGAAAGAACTGGTTGAAGAAACACATAGGATAGAATCAGTTGACTCTTGTAGTTGTTCGACAGATAGCTGCCCTCCAGAATAAGTTCCTCGCCTCCAAAATTCATGGGATTCCCACTCTGCTGATGTTCTGGAAGCCCCTGAAGACCGGGTTGTTTTTCCGTGTCTTGGGTTAAGGTAGATGGACCTCCTTGTTGGAGATGTTTTCATGTAAGTTCTTTGTATGGATTTCTCATTGTGTTTATTTTTATTTTTATTTTGCATTATGTCTTTATTGTTTACTATGCTACCCAGAGTCAGTCTGGAGTTATAGGTGGCAAATGTACGTACATGTATATATACACACAAACTCATATGTGCACGCATGCACTCTCCCTCTCTCTCTCTCTCTCTCTCACACACACACACACACACACAGATACTACTATGTGCAGAATAAATTTTTTACAACCCATATTTAGGAATATTTCAAGTAGAATAACAACATGGAGAGATGATACCATTTTCTGTAATTGCGGAAGGATAAATCTAGGAAAACTATTTTTTTCTTCTAGCTTCTCATTTTTCTTGCAGCCTTTTAGACTTTTTATGTTTCAGTTTTATTTTTTTTATGCTCTCATTTTGTGTGTATTTCTTCCAAACTGTACAGTTCAAAATGCAAAAATGTATTCATTTTCCCCAAACAATTATTTATTACATAAAATAGTTGTGTAAATTTTGTTCATGCATATTCTCTAGACATATTTATTTCCCTTAATACACAGATTTTTGGATGGGTTGTTTTCATTATTATTATTATTTTTTTAAAGTGAGAGAAAAAGCATCTGACAAAGACTAGGGAGGCAGGAGTTTAAGTTTACCGTAAGCCATGAAAACTCATTGAGTGACATTGGGTTGATTATTTTTTTTCAGCCCCACAAAGTTTATTAGGACTGCTGTTGTCGGAAGGATAAAAATAAAATCAGGTTCCCTTGTAAGCTCCTGTGAAAATTGATGGACAGTATATATCACAAACAAACAAACAAATATTGAATAAAAAGAGAGGAAGAAACAAAAGGAAAGAGTGTGCAAAAACTAGGGAGACTTGAGTACTTCAAATAGAAAAGACAAGAGTATGAATTGTTTTCACTAAATAATCCTTTATTTGATTTTTTGCTCATTTGAGGGAGTGTGAATTTCCAAGAAACATTGAGTCTGGATTTCTATATTAGTTTGAACGTGTGAGGTTAAGTAATGTCATTTTCATTAGAACATAAACTGACTTTCTGGCGTCATGGGAGAAGTCGTCATGCTGTGCTGAAATCTGTTTTCCAAAACAGGCTTCCATTTTTCTATCTTATATTCAGGTGCCTAAGATCATATTTCCTCCCAATTCCTGAGGTGTTTTTGAGCTCAATTTGCTGTTAGAAGTGATGAAGGATTTTACAACTTCCTTGACCAGAAAGATGTGACACCAAGGAGGTTTCAGACCACTAGAGAGAGGATTGTCCAACGATAGAGAGGACATTCTTGAACAATTTGGAATCACTTTGTAATGAAATAAATGCAAGGCCATTAGAATCCATGATAATTTTTTAAACGTTCAAGATCATGTGAACTGTTAATACCACTTTATAACACCTTGGTAAAACCACACTTGGAATACTGCATTCAGGCTTGGTCACTACAACCTAATAAAGATGTTGAGACTCTAGAAAGAATGCAGAGAAGAGCAACAAGCATGATTAGGGGACTGGAGGCTAAAACATATGAAGAACGGTTGCAGAAATTGAATATATCTAGTTTCATGAAAAAAAGGACTTCATGAAAAAAAGGACATGATAACTAGTGTTCCAATATTTGAGGGGCTGCAAAAAGGAAGAAGGAGTCAACTTATTCTCCAAAACACCAGAAGGCAGGACAAGAAGCAATGAATGGAAGCAATGAGAGAACCAACCTAGAACTAAGGAGAAATTTCTGTGGAATGACTTGCCTCCAGAAGTTGTAGATGTTGCAAACCTGGAAGTTTTTAAGAAGAGATTGAACAACCATTTGTCTGAAATGATATAGGGTCTTCTGCTTGAGCAGTTGGTTGGACTAGAAGACCTCCAAGGTCCCTTCCAAATCTGTTATTCTGTTTTTGTGTTAAAAGTGAGTTCTTTGCAGCACACTGAATGAGAAATTAGGAAAATGTTTAGAAGGCCTTCTCTCAGATTATACCTTGGTAAGATTGCCTGAGACCCAACTTCAATCATCTGGCTAAAATATTATTATTTTTTTTCTGGTAAGGATTTGGCACGAAAGATTGAATGACAGGCCTTTTGTTTTATGCTTGTTTTTAAAATTTTCTGCCCCTGCTTTGATTTTATTCTGTTCTTAAAACATGCTTTCTGGATTGTTTTTAATATGGAGTGAGACCCCCTGAGCATTCTTTTACTGTGAGAGAGTGGGATAAAAATATTGTGAATAAACAAATATTAGGTCGCCTTCCTGATGGGTGAGAGCTATCTGTAATCTGGCTAACTTGCTACCTCAAAATAGCCCTGGCTATCTCTTCTATCCATTGACAAGCAGGGCATGTGAATGAATCCTAAAATGAAACAGAAAGGAACAAAAGAGACCAAAACAACCTTTCAGTGGCATCATGATTCTAAGTTGCTTGGTAACAACTAGGGATGCTAAGTAAATGCAAAAATAAGCCAGTGGAATGATAAGAATTGTTGACGTATATTTCAGTAGAGAGATCCAGCGTTCTATCTTTGCTTCAGAATAGAGACAAAAACAGTATGTGTACACCTTTTGATGACTACACAGTCAGTGCTAAAGCTCAAGATTCAAGTACTTCTGAACCTCAGTATGGGCTGTCCAGGAGGAAAACTTGAAGCCTTGGGCATCTTATCCAGAATCTTGGTAGGACTCTGCACTGATTTTTTTCCCCTTTGGATTTTAGAACAAAGTTCTGGTCTGATGCTCTGGGTAACATAAGGTGGTTGTGTATGGCTAGCTAGTATTTGTAACAGTTAAAATGTTGGATTGGAACTGGGAGAACTTTTAAGTGCAACCTTGGCTATAAAAACTCACTAGATGATTTGGGACCAAACCCTCACTTTGAACTTAGATCAAAGAGTTATTGGATATGAGATGGCTGGCAAATAAATGTTAGAAACAAACAAACTGACTCGAAAGTTAATTCTCCAGAAGACCCTCAAAGGTAGACAAGCAATGAAATGTCAATTGTGCTGTTTGGGTGGCACAAACTCCCTTTTTTATTTATGTACTGTACAAGTAGTGTCATGAGCTTGATACCCAAGGGTAGAAACATATTTCATCATGGCTGCAACTACCTTTCTTGGTTGCTTAGTATACTCCTTCTTTCTGATATTAAAACCATTATATGAAAGTCTTGATTGACCAAACAATCTTGAGTGATCATTATCTAGGAGCTCATTTGTAATTATCATGGTCTATGGGGGATTGTGATATGAAACATAAGAAGAAAATAAACAGTGAAGAACATGGGTTTATGATTGAAATGAAAAATAATTAGAACCATTGTGTCTCCATGAAACTAAGGGAAGGATGTAATAGACACAAGTGAAGGTGGTCTGATCCTATGGAGTGGAGATAAATACATTCAGAAAAGTGAAGGTGTTAGTTTACATATGAATGAGAAGTATGTCAAAAAGTATGAACTGATGTCATCTCAATTGTTGTGGATTTGTAAGAATCCATAAGTTGGTTAGTTGTATCTTGTGATAATAGAGAAAACTCAGATGGATGATTGGAGAAATAGTTCAACATTCTGAATAAATGTGATTCAGAGTGTTGCCCACTCATGGCTTATAATAACCTGGTAAAGGGCAGTGATCACTAATCTAAAGTGTAAACCAAAGCATTTCGGCTGAGTAGGCCATGTGATATTTTATTAATGGTCTAACTTGCTTAAATTAATCAATTAGGAGAAGGAATATATAATACTGTTTGATCTATGACCATTTTTCTATTACTAGAAATGAACTGTGGAATATATCCAGTTGACAATTTTTTCTACTTAGAATGATTAAAATATACATACTAACCTCTGGGGAGAAAGCAGAAAAAAAAATCTGTGTCTGATTAGTTCCAAAGAATTTGGGTTATGAACTTTTGTCAAAACAAAGCAAAAAAGTATTATTCTAGAACACAGAACAAGCAAATACAGAAAAAGGCAATGTTTGTATTGATCTGGAACAATAAATTCCAAGCTAGCAACAAATTCCTTATAGGTGGTACCTAGCTCAATACTGTTAACTGTGAGAGGGATCTTGGTGTCCTAGTGGAAAGTCACTTAAATATGAACCAGCAGTGTGCTGCAGCTGCCAAAAAAGCCAACGCAATCCTAGGCCGCATTAACAGAGGGATAGAATTAATAGGTGAAGTGTTAATACTACTATATAATGCCTTGTTAAGATCACACTTGGAATATTGCATCCAGTTTCGGTCATCACAATATAAAAAAAGATGTTGAGACTCTAGAAAGAGAGCAGAGAAGAGCAACAGAGATGATAAGAGGAATGGAGGCTAATGGTTGAAGAATGGTTGCAGGAACTGGGCATGTTAGTTTAATGAAAAGGACTAGTAATGACATGATAGCAATGTTCCAGTACCTAAAGGGCTGCCACAAACAAGACTGATTTCTCTAAAACACCTAAAAGGGGGACAAGAAACAATGGATGGTAACTTATCAAGGAGAGAAGTAACCTAGAACTAAGGAGAAATTTGCTGAAAGTTAGAACAATTAATCAGAAGAACAATTTGCCTCCAGAAGTTGTGGGGGCTCCAACAGATGAGGTTTTTAAGAGATTAGACAGCCATTTGTCTGAAATGGTATGAGGTTTATTTTTTTGAGCAGGAGGTTGGACTAGAAGACCTCCAAGGTCTCTTCAACTCTGTTATTTTTTTATTCCTTCCTTGGCCATACAAAATCATTGTCTACTGTTAAAAATTATCAAATAAAAGGAAAACAAAGAAGCAAAAATATGCAAATATTATTGCAAATATTGTTTGGGCTTTTTTTTGTTGGGGGGAGAGAAGGAAAGCTCTATACATTTTTCTACATGGTCTTTTTGCTGATGTTTTATATGTTTTCTTCTCCTTCTGGGTTTCTGGCCATCAGCGAAATGTCAAGGATTTTCAATAAAGGCAGGTTTTGTAGACCGAATGAGCAGTTAAGAAATGAGACCAGTATCTAAACTGATGTAGGATTTAAATAAGGGTGAAGTGGAGGGAAAGAGAAGGAAAAACATGAGAGTTATGCAGATGTAGATGACAGGTGAAAAAGATTACAGGTAACATCCTATCCCAATGCAACCTATGAAGTGAGGTACAGCTCACAAAAGCTTCTTCTTTTTAATAAAATTTGCCTGAAAAGAAATGATCAGATTCCTCCTGGGTTTTTTTTTGCCCTCAGAGGCAACTGAGTGTCTTTGTTGTCTTTCTTTGATAATCAATCAGCCCTGAACCATCTTTTCTGTAAAAATGTAACTTAATTTGATCTCATTCTTTAAACATCTGAGAAGCCAAATATTTAAAAGATTGTCTTCCTTGATATCATTCAATAGATGCCTCAAGCTCATTTGGGAAGAGACTGCACAGGCAGTCATGTTATTGTGACCAGAAGTCTGGCCTTTTCAGGAATAGTTTCCAAATCCTCTCCTTAGAAAATTTGACAGCCCAACAAGCTGCCTTCTTTCAGAAACCCCTTTAAGACATTCATTATTAAGCCAGGTATTTAGGAGATAGCAACTATGCCAGGATCAGTCGGATTTTAAGATTGCTATTGCTATTGGTACTATCCTTGCTTTCTTTTGCCCCAGCTGTTCTTATTCGCAGTGGCAGTGTGCATCTTGGAAAATTACTCTTTGCAACAAATGCTCCATTATTTTTGTACATTCATCTGGACTTTCTTTTTCTACAGACTTTGATGTTTGAGGTCAGCTTGAGAAAGATTCACAGCCCTGATCCTGACAAAAATTTAACCTATTCCCACAGCCATCCTAGCAGCTGAAAAAGTAAGTCACTGCTTCTAGTGCTCAAAGCCTGTCTTGTGCATTTAGGAAAAAAATGCTTAGCCAAGTGTCATTGCAGCCCGATTATTAAGACTTCACTTGTTAAATTGGCAGGCTTGAGGTCAAATGTCTTTCAATGAATTCCTCTGCAGTACTTTTATAGAGCTTTCAAGTGTATTCCCATTATACCTTTACTCGCAAGATACTTTGCCTTCTCTACAAATTGGGACTTAATTACCTATCACTTCTTTTCTTGAAGCTACATTTTCCCCCTTCCTTTCTCCACTTTAACTCTGCCTTAGAGTAAGGGAACACAGTACCTACAGACCCAGAAGGAACATCCCTTTCCAGAAAAATAAAGACAGCATAAAAATGTCTTAATGCCAACACACAGGGCTAAATTGTGATTGTAAAGCCTAGAAACTCCTGTAAAACAGCCTTTACTAACCTGATCTTAGAATATAGAATAACTGAATTGGAAGGGACCTTGGAGGTCTTCTATTCCAACCCCCTGTGCAAGCAGGTGACCTATATCATTCTAGGCAAATGGCTGTCCAATTTCTTCTTAAAAACCTCCAGTGATGGAGCGCCCACGATTTCTGGAGGGAAGCTGTTCCATTGGTTTATTGTTCTCACTGTCAGGAAATTTCTCCTTCATTTTAGGTTGCTTCTCTCCTTGATTAGTTTCCATCCATTGTTTCTTGTCTTGGCTTCTGGTGATTTGGAAAATAGGTTGATTTTCTCTTCTTTGTGGCAGCTCCTCAAATATTGGAATACTGCTATCATGTCTCTGCTGCCCCTTCTTTTCACTAGAGTAGACATATCGAATTCCTGCAACCGGTTTTAGCCTCCAACCCCCTAATCATCTCCAAGATTCTCAGCCACTATTCTTGGGCATTATGGGAATTGTAGTCCAGGAGACTGGGAGAAAACTGGATAAAATTAAAAAGTGTCATGTGTTGAGCCAAAAATTTGATTTCTGGGTCCTGTGCTGAATTCCAGATATGTTTATGATTGGTAAAAATCAATTATCCAACTTATGCCTAAAATAGAATAGTGCTATGATTGTACCCTACAATCAGAACTTACAAAAACAATAATTTTGTAGAGCAGCCTTTCTCAGTTTGATATCTTTAGAAGTGTTGGAATTAGCATTGGTTGGGAATTATGGTGATTGAAGGCTCAGTACATCTGCCCAGTTTGCATTCAGACATATAAACATAAAAAAAATGTTCTGGTTTAGGCAGGCTGTGAAATCCGAAAGATGATCCAGAGACACAACTAGTTGCATGGACAGGCTGGGAAGAAAATAAATCTAAAACATTTTGGAAAGAAGATAATTCCACAGATAATTCATCTGGGAGGCAAGAAAGTAAATAACTTTCTTGAATGGATAGTTTAGGGAGAAGAACAGAGACTTCATAGTAGATCATTCAAGGACATGTGGGAGGGGTAAAAAAATTCAAGATGGAGTCAACCACCATGCAAAATCCCATTTAAAAAAACATTCTTCACATAAGCTATTCATGTAAAAAGGGACAAAGTTTTGATTGCACAGTCACAGATGGCATTTTCACTTTTTCAATCTTCCTGAAGATGCTCTACATTGGGCCAAATATTAGGAACAACAAGGTTACCACTTGAGAAAGTAGATGTTGATTTTCCTGAACCTGCTTATCTCTCTGAGTTGATTCTCTTTTCGGTACCAAATAATTCTCATTACTATAAAGATGGCAGCTTGATGTTTCCCTTTTCATTTGTACAACTCTGAAGAACTCTGTATTCTAAACATGATTGCTCTTCATTCTTGTTCATTTCTTTCATTCCCTGTTTATTGATTTTTATATAATCAATGTTCTACATTTGAAACCTCTTTGTGCAATTATTTATATCCAAGTAAAATGGCTCATGGTAGAAATTGCTTATTGTTATTCAAAATTTAAAAAAAAACTTTAACAGGATCATCCAGGCAATAATTTAATTTCTTGTACATGGCAAAAATCCACAGCAGCATTAAGTTTAACATTTTGTAATTTGACCTGAATTGTTCAGAAATGGTTGAATTAGCACTTGACATTCTAGTTGAAATTTATTGCCATGAAACTAGTTGATACTAATAAAATATAATCCACAGAATGAGAACATTCGCTATTACTGGACAAAGAGAAAACCATCTACTAAGAAGATTTAAAAATAAATTCATATATTATTTGACTACCGGTGTGTACAAGTTAGAATTTCACTGGGAAAAAAAATAAAGATTTGACTGACGTGGGAATGGTCTTCTTCAGTAGCTAACATCTACTTGTGTCCTTCCTAAAGTAATAGGCTCAGGGGACATATGCAGCATTTAATCATGCTGCATCTAAGACAGTTTGGTCTAGTAGTTAAGGTACCAGCTAGAAAGTGGGAGACTGTGAGTTCAAGTTCTACTTTAGCTATGAAAGCCAACTGGGTGACTTTGAGCCAGTCAATCTCTCTCTCAGCCCAACTCATCTCACAGAGTTCCTAAGGGAAAAGTAGGAGGAGGAAGGTGTGTTGGATATGTTCACCAGTTTGAGTTATTTGTGAAAATAATAATAATAAGGGTGGGATACAACCTCAGATACAGATTAACAGAGTTGGAAGGCATCTTGTAGGTTATGTAGTCCAACCCCCTGCCCAAGAAGACCCTACACCATTTTTGACAGAAGGCAGTCCAGACTCTTCTTGAAAGCTTCCAGTGATGAAGCTCCCACAAAGATAGAGAGTGGGATTTAGGGGTTCAGCGAACCCTGCAGAATCTTCACTAAGGGTCCCCCCGTTCCCCCGTGAACCCCCAGCAGCCCACCCCTGATCATATCTAACATATCATCATGCAACAGATATATTGATTTGTTGAATATCTAGTCTAGCTGAATTTCAGTTTTTTTAGTGAGCAATCTGATTTACCAAGGGAGGTTCGCAAAATTATAAGAAATCATAAAGTTAGTGTACAAAGTTAGCACCCACCCCTCTCCTAGAAGAATGAAATATTTTGGGAAATATTTTTAAAAAGCAGAATATTATATTTCACTAAAAGAGAAACATGCTCTTGGAAAGCAGCCCCCACGTTTCTTAATAGCCCCAGCAGGAGTGGGCCAGCCTATCTACAAGACAAAAGACCATCAGCACCTGCGTGATAGGATTAAGACACGCCCCTCCAGGACATAATAGGATTAACCCACTAGCAGCAGAGCTCACTACATTGCACAATCTCCTAAGGACATTGCATCAGCCAAACTTTTCAACCAAGCTTAGCTCAGACAAACTCCTATTTGTACATGGCACTATGGGAGTTTAACAACAGCCAATAGAATACATGTTCTTGCACAGGAGCAGGAAGCTCAAGTGTAAAGCCCAAGAGAAAGTATAAATACCCCTCACTCTCAACTCCATGTGTTCAGCTGCCCAGAACCACCCGTGTGCTTCTGTTTCACCATTAAAACCACCTTTTCAATCAGCCTCCATTTTGTCTCCAGTGTCTTTCTCCTGCCTTGGTTGGAACTGAACCAGGTGGATATTTCTCCCAACATTAGGAATAATCTGGGTCTTCATTTTACCAATCTCAGAAGCATGGAGAGCTAAGTCAACCTTTAGATGGTCAGAATCAAACTGCTGGCAGTCAGCCAGAGTTAGGCCTGCAACACTGCATTCTAACCACTGAGCTGCTATGGCTCTTCCTTTTGCTATTGCTAATAATTCAGCAAAACTTCTCAGAACTGAAACCAACCCCTTACTCTAAATCTCTGTGAATGCAGGGCAAAAAGATCATCCAAACATCTGTTGCAGCAGAAGCAGTCAAGGAAAGGGCTTTACAACTCTAATCTTTGGCATTAATGGATTTAAAGCCATTTTTCTGCTCTCCAATACAAGGGAAATACAAACACCACACAGGCCAGGCTGACAGAAGCAAAGTTATGCCAGGAGAGCAATTTGGCGCTAAGCCCTTATTTACTCTCATCCCAAAGTATCTTGTTCATCCCCGCAGGCTTCCGTGTTACAGATTAAAGGGTGTGTGGATTTACATTCCTTGACTCACATTCTGAGTTGCCTTCATTGCACTCCCACTGTTTCAACTTGTCAGCTTAACAACAGCATAAATCTGGCTCACACATTTGGGTATGTTCTTTAATTAGTACATTGATTAAAAGCTAAACTGTGCAAACAGGATGAGAAAGATTCTGTGGGATGAAGTTCGGATTTTTTTTTTAAAAAAAAAACAACAACAGATTTGTCTCTTCCTTCAAATTGGAATAGAAAGAGCCACATCGTAGAGTTTTGGCAGTTGCATCAGGAAATCAGCAAGCAGAATGTACGGAGGCCTTTTTGATAGAAACTTACCAGGCTGTTCATATCTCATACCCAGAATAATCCAATATTATTAAAAATAATAGTTCCCTCTAATAGCAAATTCAGCTGCTAAATGTTTAAAGGATATCACCAAAAAGAGGCTACTGACAAACAAAGGGAAGTAACATCACATATAGAAGATCTATGAATTTTGCAGAAACACGAAACTCTATCATCTATCTATTATCCAGCCAGCCAGCCAGCCAGCCATCATCTATCTGTCTGCCAGCCTACAATAGTGGTTAAAAGAACCACGAGATCTAGTCCTGCATCAGATACAAAGTCAGATGGATAAAATGTCCTCCAGGAGTCAATACTAACTCAATACTCCTCCACAAGTCCCTGCATCAAGGGAAAAAGAATGAAGGGCACAAGTATAGGAAGAAGGAGACTTAATCTGCCAGGCTCTATTACGGTTATACGTCAGGGACCACCTGCAATGCAGCAGTTAGATTCTTCTTCTTCTTCTTCTTCTTCTTCTTCTTCTTCTTCTTCTTCTTCTTCTTCTTCTTCTTCTTCTTCTTCTT
>JANHFL010006718.1:38417-50942 GCA_032468155.1 Oxyrhabdium leporinum | reverse complement strand
TAAATAAATAAATAAATAAATAAATAAATAAATAAATAAATAAATAAATAAATAAATAAATAAATAAATAAATCTTAATTAAAAATTACAATGAAATAATAAAATAGGTAGGTGATATATTTTAATGTTGTAAAGTGCTTTCTTTATCTTATTAAATTTAGATGCTCCCTAGTTCCAAACAACTCTGAGCAGTTTACAATTAAAAGTAAGAAAAAAAAACCTTTAAAACAGAGCAAAAAAGAACCATGCACATCTGGAAACTATACAAAATAACAAAAAAAAATGACAGGGATTCCACACTCACCCTAGTACCAGGCTCTGAGAGAACTCCAATGTCAAATGGGGTAGTGCCACCCTATCCAAAACTAAGGTTGAAAAGCCCCCAGATCTAGGGAGTCAAATACCCCAGTTACTTGTTAAGACAGAGCCTGAACCTGTTACTCCTCATCCAGATCTGAAAACCCTCGAGACACTCAGTCAGAACATTGAAAGCTTCATTAATTAAAACAAACAGATACACAAAAATAAGCAGGGTAGAGATGCATAAAGTTATAGAATGCAAATACCTAAAATAAAAATAATCTAAATTGAATAAAAGATCTTTGTATTATAACCATCAATTTATAGAATTATGCTTCTATATTAAAAAAAATCTGCCCCATCCTTATGTTATTGTGATTAATCACTATGGAATAACAGAACTTATTGTATTTTCTTGTATTTTAGAAAGCCTGCAGACAGCAGGTTCTGACACATAGCCCTAAATCTCAAAAGCAGATCACATTTGGAAAAAAGTTCAAATGTTACTTTCATTTACACTGACAATGTTAGGAGTACAAATCCTGAGAATGATACCTTCTATTGCAGAAAACAGAGGTCCCAAGTGACTTGAATACATCCACAAGGTGCTGTGAAATATTCAGTAAAACTGACAGCCTTTTCACTTCTGTGGGTGTCAAAAACCTAGATGAGAATTTCCTGCAATACAGTATCATTCTGAAGGAAATTCTATACTGCCTTCACCAAGCATTGGCAGCAGATCTCAAAGTCACTTGTCAGCTGTCATAGTTCTGATTCGAAATCCCAAATATAACTAAATAATGTACTGAACTATCCCAAATTGTTTTCTATGACCACCTGCAAGACATACGGTAAATATCTTTTCTATAACTCTGTAGCATTTGGCTGTCAGGTAAATCGTACTGGATATGGTTAGTATTCAGATACTAAGCTGCTGGGTACATCTTATGATTTTTAATGCTAAATGTTAGCTACTTTCCTAGTAACAATGTTACCAAAACATGATATATTGTACTCAGGTTGCCCTTATTAACAACCAATGCAAATCACATCAACTTGAAGAGCAAAAGCAAGAATACAGACAGCAGCATCTCAATACTTCTTTTCCCAAGCTATGCACACTTGGGAAAAGACTACAAGATCTCACTTATATGAAACTCTAGATAACATTTCTCTGCCTAAAGTAAATTTCTTAGTATTTAAAAAAAAAATCTTTTAAAAACTTTCAATAAATCTTAGCCTTCCATCCTTCTGAGGTGGGTAAAATGAGGACCCACATTGTTGGGGGCAATATGCTGACTCTGTAAACCACTTAGAGAGGGCTGTAAAACACTGTAAAGTGATATATAAATCTAAGTGCTATTGCTATTACTAAAGCATCTAAAGTTATAATGCCCTAAAAGAGAATTGTTATTGATTTAAAGGATTAATAAAGAAAAATCGATATATTATACATATGATTGTAAAAATATTTAATGGCCTGCTTATGCATAACTGCTTTCTTTTGTAATATAGTCCATCTCTACATATTTTATGTGCTTAATATATTTTTCTGCAAAGATACCTTTACGGTTTCACCAGACCATCAAAGGAGTCTATGGTACAAAAAGATTGTACAAAAGGTTGTACCAAGAATTGCTGCTATAAAGCACAAAAGCACAAAAGTTAAATTGAACACTCTCTGAATAGCACATTACCTTTTCCCCCACCACCCCACTTTTTCATAGTATATCTGGTAAACATTTATGTTTAGTTTGGAAGAGGGTCAGTGAACACAGATATGTTTAAAAAAGGAACTCATATGTCCACCATTGATCTAATACGCCCAGTCATACCAATCTATGTTGTAAGGCTAAACCCAATTTCAGTTATAGTGAATTGCACAATATCAATATTGATATTAGAACTTCATAGAAAGAGGACACACAAAATCTAGTATGGGAATGACATGGACTTAGAAGAATATAAAAAAATCATTTAACTGGGGAAAAAGTAGAATTAAAGATCTGAAAGAGAAAAGCTATCAAGAAAATAGTACAATTAGACTGAACCTGGATCAAATACAGTTTTGAGAAATAGCATTCAATCTATTCAGGAAGAGACTGCACTTCCTCTGATACTTTCGGGATCTTAGCTTTTGCTTTGTCAGTCAAGTCCAAGTAGTTCCAGTAGCAGAGAGGCCTTTTGCTGACATTGCTGATTACCAGCTACAGCCTTTCCAGAACAGGAATAATTTAGCCACAATTATTAACAACCACATAACATCCTAACTGCATTACTGCCATGCATTATTGGCCTTTCAAGACCATCTAAAATTTTCAATTGGTAGAGAACGTGAAGAGTCTTTCACTAAAGACTGCTGGCCAATCAAATTCTTCTTCCACACTTCTCCCAAATCTCGAGATAACATGAACACTCATAGGGAGATTTGGGGTTGTTCGAGGGCTAATAAAGCAAAGGATGCTTTATGCACGAGTAGAAGCATGTTGCAAAATTCTTATTGCAATACATACACAGCTGCCAGAATTTGAACCATCTACTTTCATACTCCCTTTTCCTGAATTCCAGGGTATCTGTTAAGATATTTAAATTTAGTAGGTAGAGCAGTGGAGTTGTACAGTGAGCCAGAACACACAGTTACAGCTGACTGGTTGAAGAGTGCTGGCTCCTGCGTGAGGCAATCTGTGCTGTCATTGGTTGCTGTGGAGGGGGAGCTTCCCTTTCCCCCCACCTTTTTCTTCGGTGCCCTGTGTGCTCTATGATTTTACCTGATGATGCTACTGTTTGCCTGACTATCTTGTAAATATATTTATTTTACTTATTTTATATTAACAGCCGTGGTGGCGCAGTGGTTAAAATGCAGTACTGCAGCTACTCTTGCTGAAAGCCGGCTGCCTCCAATTTGGCAGATGGAATTCCACCAGGCTCAAGGTTGACTCAGCCTTCCATCCTTCTGAGGTGGGTAAAATGAGGACCCAGATCGTTGGGGGCAATATGCTGACTCTGTAAACCGCTTAGAGGGCTGTAAAGCACTGTGAAGCGATGTATAAGTCTAAGTGCTATTGCTATTGCTATTTATATAAAACTACAAGCCAGTGTCTCTGACTTCATTTGGACACTGCTGCGCAATTCCCTGACAGTATCTGTGCCTTTTCCTCAAATGAAAGAGTATCAAGAGAGAAATAATTACAGGCAACCACCTGTTCTTGAAAGGGAGATGTTGCACCCTACTCCAGAATCTAACTGGAGCAGTTCAGCAAATTCCTTTCCTCAGAAGATTTTAATTGCAGAATCCAATTTCCCCCTTACAGTAGTACTTAAACGTTTGTGAACACTTATATTTTTCAATGTTACATAAATGTGACCTAAAATCAGAGGTGGGCTGCACTTGCTTTGACAAGAGGTTCGCTGGTTGCGCGCTCGCACATGCCACTTTGGGGCTGTAACGAAGCTACAGAGATGCAGCTAATGGATTAAAGCAGCTCCGGTGACTACAACAGGGGCGGCGTGGAACTCACCTGGGCAGCGTGGATGGGGGAAAAGTGAGTTATTTAGGGATAGCTTAGCACAAGGTTCGCCCGAACCTCTGCGACCATGGAGCAGCCCACCCCAGCCTAAAATTGATCTGTCCTCCACACAAGTCCTAAAACTTGATACAAAGAATCCAGTTAAACAAATGAGTAAAAATACTATATTTGTCCATATTTATCTAAAAGAAACTATAAGATGCAGAGAACTGCATTTCAGAATTAGCATTCAGTAAAATAAACTGTCTGAGCAAGCAGAGGAGTCGGTCAGATAGAGAACTGCACAAAATCCAGCATATAGCACCAATAGGGTTAAACAACAAAAACAACTCAAACATCATTTGACTAAACCTTTTTTCCTGCCAACTTAATTTTACTGGCTCCTGTTCTTTAGAGTTTTCTAGGTCAAAATCTTCATAACCAGTCAGTCTAGTATATTGCTTTTCAGCTAGTTATTTATCTAGCTCCCAGCCCAAACTTACAAGAACAACAAAAAAAGTGAACTTCCTTTCCCCTTGAAACCCACCCCTTTTCTCTCTTTGGGAGGGCAGTACTGTATTGCATTTTGAAAACAAAAGTATAGCTTTAACAAACTAATGGAGGAAATGGTGATGGTTAAACTAGAATGTCCATTATATCTGAATATGCATGCCTATTGTACACATCCTTAATCATCTGAACAGGATGTCATGCGTAGGCAGAAGCATGCATAACATGTATAGTTTGTTGCATCTGAAGCCCAGTAATTTGAGGTCTCTTAAATCAAAGATTTACTGTTCTTAAAATTCCCTAGCTAGCCATTAGGCTCTCAAGATTTAAAATCCTCAGTTACAGCTATTCACTCAGGTTTAAAACTTCCCATTAATCTATTGAAGTGTGTATCGGCTATTGAAATATTTTTTGTCCCTTTCTACCTGAAGTAGATGAAAAGATGAGAGTACACCTTGTAGATGAAGGTTAATAATGGCAATAGATATGATGTATAGAATAAGGAACTGGAAATATTAGAAAATCAATGGGTCCAACTTTTAAGAATCTGTAAGTCCTTGGGGATGAAGTTAATTCATCAGAAAAATGTGTTCAGTAATTATTATATTTTCCAAAACATGTTTAAAAATAACTTTGTGTGTTGTCACTGTAAGAAATCAGAAGACTCTTTCATCCATCTGAATTGGTTGTATTCTTTTGTGGCTTCTTTTTGGTTTCATGTCACTGTGTATTATAAGTTGGTTCTACGTTTTTGTTTTATTCCTGCGATTATATGCAGAACCAATATTTTTCAAAATATTGTTCTAGAAAACCAGGTTTTCATCTGGTATCAGATGCCTTCCACTAGAGTTAACACTAGAAATATCTCTCCTTTCTGCTATCAGTATTAATCACTTCATTTAAAAATCAGTATTACAATCTTAATGGCAGGAATAAAACAAAAAGATGGAACCAGCATGTTTGAAAATATTTTTCTGGAAAACTAGGTTATATCCAACATTATGAATCTGGTATCAGAAAATGCCTGTTCTGATTAGTCTTCTTTTAATATAAACTGTACCAAATTAATTTGTATCTCTCAAACAAATGAAGTGCAACTTTGCCAGAATGAAAGCAGGCTTTATAAGTATTTGTTCAGTTGACTTACATACTTCACTCATCCAGCTTCCATCCTACTTTTTAACTCTAGGCAAACATTCAGATCAAAAGCTTTAACAAAAACCACATTTAAAATAGAACAAATGTTTCAGTATTTTTTTTAAAAAAAGAAACACGCAGCAATCTAATTATTACAAAAAAAGTCAATATCGTTCATAATTAAATCAGACTTACTGCATTTGCTTTCTAGTGTTTAAAACAATTCAAATACTTTTTACTTTCCCAAACAAAACAGAAACAACAAAAAGCCAGAGGAACAGGATTTGTTATAAAAATTATAGAAAGTGTGGGATGAATAAATACCTTAAAAGTTCCATTCTGGTTCTTCACATAAGAAACTAGAAAAATGTCCACAGGAAGGAGAGCTGATGTAATAAGTGCAATTGCCAAAGCAAAAATAGATGTTATGGTGGAAATCACTTCACTTTCCCGCCTACTCTGGTACTTGCGGACATAAACCCAGCAAAACACCAAAATGACCTAAAAAAAAATAAGACAAATAATTATAACAAAATAATAATTTCAGCATTAATTTTATTCTTTATATACATACTGAAATAACTCTATTTTTCTAAATATGCTTATTTGGAGAAATTTATTCTCTTATTTATTTTAACTTTACATGTTAGAAAAATTACGGTACATAAATATAATTGAAGTGCAGTTTCAACCTATCAATTGCCACATCTCTGAAACAGACCGCATCCTCATCTCTCACCGCACTTTTGTTTAGTCAATTATCATTATTGCAACATATTACATTGACTGCAGCATATTAGTTTACTAAATAAACCATTTCATGCAACATATTAAGAAGTTAAATACAGTAGTTTCTGGTTTTGGCCTAACAGCCCTAACCCTAATGTATGAAGACCAGTAATCATATTTAACAAACCATGGTTATGTCCAGATTTTACCATGCTTGTATGATCCTCTACTGTCTGACCAGGAAAACTGTCCAAAACTGTCCATGATGGAGGCAATGGAATTATACAAGGTGTTAAATCAGGAGAAACAGAAGCAGTACTTCCTAGCTGTGTTTTCTATAAAAATATCCTGCCTGTATCTACTACTGACTTGAGGTTCAGATGGTTAATCATTTTTTGTAAAACAAAATGTATTAATGCTGGCTTAGCTTATACAGACTTGGGATATTACAGAACACATGACTTCATACCTCAAACACTGGCCTAGTGTCACTGATTTGCAATTTCATACAAAAGCTTTAGAGGATTTTGATTTTTCCAGACTGCTCCAGGCTTGATCAATTCTGGAGGGCATAACCAAAATAACCCTAATTGATTTAATAAGGTGCTCAGTGCTAGAGAAGCCTGACTAAGTTGTGTACATTATATTTCGTTTTTCTAACTGGGAAAAAAAAACAACGATTCGGCTTCGGGGCTGCGCAGCTCGCCCACGACAGAGGCGGCGAGTCTCCTGACCGCTGTACCGGTTGAACGCCTGCCGCCACACACGCACTCTGCAGTCCAACCTTGACTACTGCGGCTTCAGTCTCAGCTAAGTTTACCTGAGGGTAAAGTGCAGCTCGCTCCCAGAGAGTAAAGCCCCGGGCCAGTGCCCAGCATGAACTCAAGCGCCTCCCCAGAAACTATTTCGCCCCAGAGGCGCCGAGAGCGGGGAGAAGCTTCGTCAGCGGCGAGGAGAGAAACGAGACAGGGAGGAAAATAAATGGAAAGCCAAAGCCCTGGTTTATTCCTCCTACCAGTAAAGCAAGGCCGAAGAGACACCATCCCGTCACCAGATCCGCCTCGGCGGTGAAGGCCACCATCTTCACTTCCGGCAACAGCACGAGCGCGAAGAGCAGCAGCGGAGGAGACGTCGCCGAGAGGGGAGGAGCTAATTGAGGGGGCGGGGTGGTGCTGAGGCCGTTGCTGTAGGAACCTCCAAGCCACGCTTTCGCTGGAATGCCCCGACGACATTTGGAAGGTTTCAATTGGCTGATGTCATAAAGCAGCAGCCAATGAGGGCAAGCGAGCTCAGCCTTCCTATAAGAGATGCGCTAAGGCTTTCGCATGAGGAAAATGTGCGGTTCGGTCTCGGGGAGGCGGGGGAGCGGGCTCGTGATTTAAGGTCGGACTATAGGTATTCCTCGATTTACAACCACAATTGAGCCCAAAATTTCTGTTGTTAAGTGAAATATTTGTTAAGTGAGTTGTGCCCCATTTTGCCACCTTTTCTGGCCACAGTTAAGTGAATCACTGCAGCTCTTAAGTTAGTAATAATTGTTAAGTGAATCTGGCTCACCCATTGACTTTGCTTGTCAGAAGATTGCAAAAGGTGATCACATGACCCCAGGACACTGCAACTGTTATAAATATGAGTCGGTTGCTAAGCATCTGAATTTTGATCATGTGACTGGAGAATGCTGCAATGGTCATAAGTAAAAAAAATGGTCATAAGTCACTTTTTTCAGTGCCATTGTACTTTCGTATGGTCACTAAATGATCTGTTGTAAGTCAAGGACTACCTGTACAGATCCTCCTGGGAAAGGTTGCTCACAGGATATCTTTCCAACGCAAACTTAATTCCAGTAATATTGATCACTGGCCTCAGTTATTATACGTGTGTACATGCACTTTCCCATAAATATACACAAATATTGGGGAGATGGGTAGTTAGTGGGAGATGGGTAGGTGGTGTGTCATTCTTGTTAGAGTGAATCAGAAAGAAGCCAAATCACCTGACAGCACAGCAGTATTAAAGACAACCATCCTGCTATTAAATCCAGCAGGGTCTGTACAAAACCATCTTGGCTTCTAAGGGCTATCTCAGACACTGCTATCCTGTGTGGGCAAATCCGTTAAAGCTTCCTCATCCTGTTTCCAGAGGCACTTCTCCGTACCACTTTGTCTAAGTTGCTTCTTGCTTTCAGCTCTGCCACATTGAGGAGGGACTGAGGTATCTATGTTGGAAATGGTGTGTTCTGTTACAGGCTGCTTCAGGACACACTGTGTGGGCAATGGAGCACGTGGTATTGTGCATCCTGGATCCCAAGCCTGATGGTTTTGTTCCAATCCCACCATGTCCACCTTGCCCACCCTGTTTTGTTTCCTACCATCCCTATGGCCAAGAACACTTCTCTGCACTAATAACTTGTTTTCTGGGACAATTCGCCCCCCCACCCCCGGTCAGCTGTTTTTGCCAATTGCAGAAGCTACTCAGCAATTCAATAACCTGCGACTCTACAGTATAGTGCTGTCCATTTTCCCTTTTCAGTGATCTTCCCACTATATTACCCCACCTCCCCACCCCGGTCTTTCCCTTTGTTCTTGTGTTCCTTGTTTTGCAGACCTGCAAAGGTTGGAAATGTAAGGATTGGTCACAAAGCTACCTTTTCATCAGCGTCATAACCATGAATGATTGCTAAACGAGTCAGTTACTAAACGAGGGAATCCTGTACACATATGCAAACAGAATTTCTACCTATTGCAGGTCACAGAACTAAGAGACTAGATAGATGGACGGATTTTCTAGGATTTCAATTCTAATACATTTCCTGCTGTTTTGGCAAATCAGTGAATATTTGGGTTTTTTACAGCCTTGAGATTGGGAAGCACATGTTCAAAATTAGCATAAGTTTAATTCTGTCTGACCTGACAACAGGTTTATGCCAGTTTTATCCTTTAAGATATGAACATGGTGTTTTTAGAAAAAGGGATACTTTTTCTGGGAGAGGTATCAAAGAAAAAGGCTTTGATCCAAAGTAAAGACCCGCTCCAATGAAATTTTGTACTCTAAGGTAACAAAAAAAGTCAAGATGATAGTTGCAAGCTTTGTCCCCTTGTTGTTGTCATGTAATTTATGGCAGGGAGACTTTGGTCATGGTCATGACGGGGTCACTTTCTCAGCTCAACCCACTGACCTGTTATGGGGAAAATAGAAGGCAGGAGTATATACCAAAATATATTTTAAGTCAAGATAATTTTTTTTTATTGTGGTTAGCTTACTGACTTTGTATGCATCAGTACACCTTCATATTATACTAGCTTAGTATATCTCAGTAGGCCTTCCTGATATACTTTCCTGGTAGGTTTTGACAGATGTTAATCAGTCTTCAATTTCATCACCTTGCAGTATATTGTTAAAAAGTTCCCAAAAAGGAGTACCGGTGTCTTGGAAGTTGAGATATAATTCACTGAAATAGATTAAAAATAAGTAAATTGGAACAGAATCACATTAACACAATCCTGTATTTTAAGAAAACCCTGATCATCTTATTTTGGGGAAAAATGTATAAATTATATAACAAACAGCGTTTTTGTCAAAACTAGCCAATTTGAAAGTGACAATAATTTAAGCTGGTGAGTAACTTCCCAGAAGAAATTAGCAAGATTTTTCATCACATTTGCCTTTGGAACAATTCAGGCTAGCATATCAAGGCAAACTACTTAAATTCTACTTCTAATGCTGCGAGAGAGTGCATTCTGTCTAAAATCTCTTATGGCTGAATGATATAGCCCAATTATGGGATATCCTTAGTTTTTCTGCGTCCCTGGTATAGAATTCTGCAGAATTTGAAAATCTCAGGAAAAGTCATAGAAAAATTCAGAAAGAATTTTTTTTGTTTATTTTTTTGTATGATTCCTATGTGAATCTCTTGTGAAACAAATGCCTGTCAGTATGATTATTACATATTTGTTCAATAAATATGGCATCTCATCTTTGTCTATATTATATTTGGCTAAACGTTTTTGAATAATTGGTCTTGTCTTTTTCTCTTCTCTCGAACGTGGAAAATTTAGCTGTTGTAGCAGAAATGCAGATATCTAACAAAAATGTAAGTTAACCATGAAACACTCAACCATGAAATCTTAATTTATCAACATTTTTTAAAGTTTTTCCATTTAATTCAGTAGATATCATATTGGACTTTAAATATGAATTTCAGTGGTGCTCTTTGATTTGATTTTTAAAGCTTTCTGAAACTAGAGTTCCATTTACATACAATATAGCTATCAGTCAAATGGATTTTCCTCCAGTTCCTCCAACAGAAAAAACTTTTGCATGTATATGCAAATATCATCTCATGACTGATGAGACCTACTCATACCGAAATCAATCACCATTTTAAAATGGCAAAGAAATTTTAAAGAAATTTTAAAAACTCATACTTTAGTCCAGGACTGTCAAACTCCCGGCTCGCGGGCCGGATGCGTCATGCATTGGCCACACCCACACCCAGTTTAGCGAAGGGGGAAAAAGTCCCAGTATGTCACGTGACGATGTGCATTTGACACCCCTGCTTTAGTCCATTGTTTTAACAGCAGCAAATACTAAGCACTTGGCATATAAAAATCATGGTGCCAAGATTATTGCAAATTCTGATGAGTGACCTCAAAACAGTTTCTTTAAAACAGGCAATGGTACAGTATTATTTTCTGCATTATTGTGTTTTATCAATTTAAGCTGAAATAGTTATAAACATTACCTTAATATTTGTGGAAAGCAGAACTGTTATATAAAGACTACACTTGCTTTATATTTAAATATTTTCATAAGTGCATATCAAGGAACATATTATAACTATGACTATAACAAATGTTCTGTAAATCTTTTCAAATAATGTATCTATTCTGGACTAATACTCTAAATTTGATTAATGGAATGACTGACCATTGAAAATCAGAAAATGCACTGTTACATTTTAATAAAAGAAATTTCAAATTTGCTGAAATTGCTCTGCTTTTCTCAGTAAGATGGTAGAAAATTGAATATTTAATAATTCATCAAAAGCCATCTAATTTAGATTGACTAACTGATCAAAAGATAAACAAATTTATTGAAAGGTGGAGTTTGTTTACAGCATTCAGAATTACTGAAATATTGACCGTATTCAGAATGAAAGAAAAATATATCAAAATACTTCATTTCTACTATTATCCATGGTTGGGAATCATTATTTTCTTGATTGCGATGAAAAGATACCTTGTGGCATTTGACATCTAGATACTATTTAAAAATAAACATATTGCAAAATTGATTTTATTTTTACTATCAAATGTTGTATGATAACTTTTCTACAGAATAAAATTATGTACTGTTTTAAAAACTGTATAATTTACCTTTTTTACACAATCAGATCTTTCCTCTGACTGATTTCTTGTAGAGTGAAAAGTGTTAAACAAATATTTTAGAACAGTATTATCTGGATATTTCATTGTTATCATGCTATATCACATTAAGAAAAATGGTATTTTACTAAGATTGGTTTTACTTTTACTCTAACAACTGCTTATTTTGCAATTGAATAATACAAAAGAATTTGGATTGTATAAGAACTATTTTTGATGCGTTCAAAGATAGCTTGCTACTAAAAGGTTAAAATTTTAGTGACAGAGGATGAAGAGATGATGTTCCCAATTGTGACTCCCCGAAGTAGAGTCATCAATTGAAACACCTCTATTTCTCTCCCAGAAATGGAAGGACAAATCTTACTCTTATGGTCGGTCTCTTTTCTTCCACTATAGGGGTAGAGATTGGAGATAAGAGCAAAAAGCATCTATTCCATGCTCCCAAGCTGTTATCAGGTCTCTTTCCTTCTGGCTCTCTTTTTCTACTTCCTGTAAAAAGAAATTCATAAAAGTACAATCAAATTAACTTTTAATGCATTATTAATGCATTAATGCAATTAATTAATTAATGCAATAATGCAGAGGCTTTTCTAATTTCTTACTATCATGTAAGATACTTATAATGTTCATTCTCTTAATTGCTTTCTGATATTCTGATATTTCTTTTTTAGATCCTTGTACTTGCTTTCTTGCCTTTTATCATTGCTATCAGTATCTCCTTCCCTGGGGGAAGGGAGCGTAAGAGAAGAATAAGTGGCTATAAATATGTACTGATTATGTTACTTAGTTGGGTAATGAAATGTCTGCAAGAAAATAATCAAGCTCAGAGAGCACCAAGGACCCCACAGTGTAATTTCTCTAACTGATTAAAACCGAATACATTTCCTTCTCTTTCTTGTATTTATTTTTTATTTATTTTTACATTTATATACCGCCCCATTCCGAAGACTCGGGGCGGT
>JANHFL010006718.1:8725-31688 GCA_032468155.1 Oxyrhabdium leporinum | reverse complement strand
CTTCCTTCCTTCCTTCCTTCCTTCCTTCCTTCCTTCCTTCCTTCCTTCCTTCCTTCCTTCCTTCCTTCCCTTAACAATTGTGTTAAGTGTTAAGTTCTTTTCTATTCTTCTTTCCTTTTCTTTTTTTCTGCATAATATATTCCCTAGATCCAGATCTGTTAAATAATAATGTATTTTTATAGCCAATTGATAAACCTTTCCCCTTCACTTGAACTGAGGATGTTGTATTTCTAGGGCAAATCTGAAAGATGTGCAGTTCTACTTTCATTTCAAAGGTTGACAACTTCCACATGCAGAAATCTACTGTATACAGAAGGTGCTACATAAGGCCAACAAAACTGGAATATGTATCTCTTATGGGTTTCTTACAGCATTAATGAAAACACACTTCTTTCAATAGAAATGGCATTTTATTAGTAATACCATGCATATACATGTGTGTATGTGTGTATGAGAGTGATACATATTCTGATAGTAACTTTTTTTAAAATCATCAAAACTTTCAGATAGGTCTCAAGCAGGTCCAAAATATTCTGTTTATTATACAACACAAAGCAAGTCATTCCAACCTAGAAGCATAAAATCCCCCACCTCCACATCTGAAATCACGTTCTGTAATTCCTGGAGTATCTGATGTCATATTTGCTGCCTTTTTAATATAGTCCAGCTAAAACTTCTGTCTGACTTGTTAGTGTGTGAGGGAGAGTAAGAAGTCAAGTCAGCTTTTTCCTCTCATGTCTCTGTGGACTTATACTAGAACCATAGAAAATAGAAGGGAAATATAGGTTTGGGGGGTTTTTTTAAGCTCCTTGCCCATATTTACCTTTTTTAAAAAAAAGCTGAGTTTCCATTTCTCTTAGAAAAGAAAATAGCTGCATAATGTATATTATAATTTTTATATTTTAACATATCCTAGGATCCTGGATTTGACAAAAAACCTTACATTTTTGAAATGTTAATAATAAATCATCACATCCACGCTTATAATAATTGTTATTATTAGAACAGGGCATGTGGCATATATGCAGAGCATGCACAGAAGCCTCTGGCTGTGCAACTGTCAGAAGAGGTTGTAAGCCAATGCAAATTATCTAATTCAGAACAGACATATCATTCCAAAGTGCCTCATTATGTCATAGCAACACAAAGCACTTCATTAAAATAAGTGAAAAGCATTCAAGTAGACCAAACGGGTTAAAATACTGAGCGCTGTCCATGGTACTGATATCTCTCTCTGTCTCTGTCTCTGTCTCTGTCTCTGTCTCTGTCTCTGTCTCTGTCTCTCTCTCTCTCTCTCTCTCTCTCTGAATCTTCACCTGCATTGTGTGCTCGTGATTGCTGTCCACAAGACGTTCCCTTACCATGCCTGTTGCTGAATCTTAAAACAATTCTTTGAACCTTGGACAGGAATTCAGATTTTAGTGAGGAGATTGAAAACTCATCTGCAGTGTGTGTGTGTGTGTGCATGTAAAACCAGTTGCCTTTTGCCCTTGTGCTAATAAATTTGGAAAAAAAAGGTAGATTGGGCAGAAAGGTTCTGCAGTTTAATTTGGAGCATTCTACTTGAAATACTTCCTCACGGTATTCCCTCCTGCACTCCCAATGCCTGCATTAAAATGAGAGCTGCTGCGGTTGCTTCTATGTCTTTCCATGCAATGAAGCCATCTGTGCCTAAGGCAATAAACAATGAGGATGGAGCAATTATACGGATCCAATAAGGTCCTGCCTTCAAGCAACTTTCCCAGAGACACAAGCCTTCCTGCTTAGCAAATACTAATGCAGAGGCAACAGACGGTCTTTCCACAAAGTCACATCTAAAATAGCTCCCAAAATTTGACTCTTCTCCAGGAATGAGTGGTGGAGCCTGTCTGTTTTATTTTTTTAAAAAAAAATATTTGTTCTTCCTCTGGACCTTGGAGTTTTTAACTGCACTTTAGAATGTTTTATGCCATTCAGAGCCATTATAGATTGGAGCAGAAATATACCTGTACAAGTAGTCCTCAACTTACCACAGTTCATTTGATGACCGTTTAAAGTTACCACGGCACTGAAAAAAAGTGACTTATGACCATTTTTCACACTCATGACCATTGCAGCATCCCCATGGTCACGTGATTTACATTCAGATGCTTGACAACTGACTCACATTAATGTTGGTTGCCGTGTCCTAGTGTCATGCGATACCCTTTTGTGAACTTCTGACAAGCGAAGTCAGTGGGGAAACCAGATTTTCTTAATAACTGTGTTACTAATTTAACAACTGCAGTGAATCCCTTAACAATTGTGGCAAGAAAAGTTGTACATGGGGCAAAACTCACTTAACAAATTTTTCAATTAACAACATAAATTTTGGGTTCATTTGTGATCAAAGGACTACCTGTATTAAAATAAAATAAAAAATCAAGTACATTCTATGGATGAGAGAAACCCAAATTAAAACCCAAATTACTATACTTATTCCATTTTTTTGAGAAAGTAGTGGACTAAATAAATATAGTGTGACAAAAGCTAAAATTTTCAGAGGATAGTATTTTCTTGCACTAAATGCATAGTACATGTATTTTGACAACTGACAACATAAATGCATTCTCGGTAGCTTTACTGTAATCAAAAGACTGATATTGCAGCTTTAGACTGAAGACCTGATTGCACTTGCAAAACTATGAGCTAATTGCTTATAGATTAGTCTTTGTATGGACAAGTATAATGAAATATGGGACTCATTTAAACAAAATACAGTAGGTTAAAAACAGTAATATAAGTGCATTAGAAATATATATGTACTTGAATAATATTCACATTAGATAAGTATATATAGAATTTTATGTTTACTGTGAAAATGATATATCATACTATTTTCTACTTTGTCACATTTCTTCCACTTTTTTGTTAAAGTGTTTTTTGTTATTGATTAAAAAGCGGTAAAAATTAATTTTAAAAATCAGCTTAATCAACCCATAGTTCTATCTGCACAAATCTTATGATGACAATCTTTGACATTGTTCTTCTATAGCATGGAGTTATAGAAGTAAAATCCAATTTATAAAAGTATAAAATAGAATACTTTTCAAAAAGTCTTCTGGCTCTTGTGTTTACCAAATTATGATATTTCAGGAACCAATGGCTTAACTGCATGTGTGCATGGGCATATTGTCTTTAACATATGTCTATGTGCACAAAGGGCATACTAAATGAAGGGAGTCTGGAGCAATTTCTGTATTTCTTCACCTAAAACCATCTTGCATAATTGTCACTGTGCATACAATTCCACCATAGTTAAAATTAAATTTACAAACTGATGGTAAGAACAGGGAAACAGCATAAACCTTGGAGTACAGATGTGGATTTTATGTTCAGGTCTCTACTATTTAAAGTTTCAAGTTCCATCAAAATTGTTATAAACAATGGCTTTTTATAAGAGAGCCAAATACCATGAACAGATCTTTGAAGACCATCCAACCATTCTTAGCTATATAATACATGTTGTATAATTTTCACAAGAAATGAAGGCTCACATAATAAGGGAACTTTAAGGCACAATATTTCATATACTCAACCACACATTCATCAGCCACAAAAAATACAGAAAGAAAAATGCAGAATTCTGTACATGTATTCTAGAAGCAATATCTCATCCATAGTTTCCATTGAATGAAGTAGGGTTGTATTTCTAAAAGTTGTTACACAGTTTATGCAGTCTTTCAACCTGAAAATGAGGCATACAAAATTCACCTTACTATTTTAGAATTAATACAAACTAAGGCTGAAATGTTGATACAATTCACATTTCCAAATGGGCAAAAACTTGACATTAGCTTGAATAATCCAAATGCTTCTATAGCTACGGTGGTGAAGGCTTTGACTTGATTTTTGAAATGATTGGTAAATCAGTACACAACTAAGGTCAGCTACACTTGGACAGATTAAAGTGCTAACGGATACATTCAGTGATTACAAAAAAGCACTGAGGTTGATTGGATTGAAGCCAAGCTGAGATTGATTACTGACTCTGACTAAGCTAAGTCCTTGTAATACCCCAATCTCTAAAGGTTGACAGGCAAAAAGTTGGTGTCCATAACTGATTTATTTACATATTTTTTAAAAAACAAATGCTAGCAAATGCATGCAATGTTCTATTGACTATTAAATATCTGATGCCACTTTTTCTTTAAAAAGGTTTCAGTTTCTGATCTCACCAGCTGAGATGAAATACTGAAATATAATTCTAACTGTATCTGGCTGTATGAACTCAGACCTGTGCACATAACTCAGCATGCAAAGCACAAGGTATTTAAAGCTTGTTAATTATAATTGAGCAAAAAAGGGTAAAAAGAAGCCCATCAAATGTAGGCTCCAAATGAATTAAAATAGACTGAAGGAGGGGGCCATATCACTGGGGTAAGGAATGTGTTTGGCATGCAAGAAGTTCCCAACTTTAACTGATGGGATGTCCAATTCAAAGAGTCTGGGGTGACACTTGTAGAAGATACTGTACTAGAAAACTATTACTAGTCACAACAGACAGTACTTCATTTTAAAAATGCCATTATGTGTCTCAATATGAAGTAGTCATGATATATGGCTTTCTTCATTATAACGGTAACATTTGCCACTTTTCCAAAACTAAAAGCATCTTTCAAGTTATTATCATATCTAGTTTAAAACACTTACCATGTTGCCAACTAGAGGGGATTTTTGGGATTAACCAAATCTTGGTTCAGAAGATTTAAGTTTCAGCTGGGAAGGGCTATTTTTAACATAGTTATAAATAAATGACAGAATACATATTGCTATCTAAAGGACAATAAGCATCCCTTTAGTTGACCATGGACTGTACTTAAAAGTTTTGGAAAAGGCAAGGACTATGAGAGGTGAAATTATGATGCAAAGGAATGGAGCTATGTGCCACAAATGGGCATGGATAAGAATTTTTCTCTCTCTTTTTCTCTCTTTGAACTGGACATCCCATCAGTTAAAGTTGGGAACTTCTTGCATGCCAAACACATTCCTTACCCCAGTGATATTACCCCCCTCTTTCAAACTATTTTAATTTATCTGGAGCCTACATTTGATAGGCTTCTTTTTACCCTTTTTTGCTCAATTATAATTACCAAGCTTTAAATACCTTGTGCTTTGCATGCTGAGCTTTGAGCACAGGTCTGAGTTCATACTAGTGGGGCATCTAAAATAGTAGATACTGTTGGTACATGACACAAGAGAAATTACCTACAAGGTATAAAGGCATTCCAAATATACAGTATGTTAAAAATGTGAACAACATGAAGAAACAATTTGAAAAGCTTTAAAAATCAGATTGAAATACATACATTGAGAAAGAGGATGTTAGATCAATATTTAATTGAAGTCAGAACTTTTCCAACATTTAGGAATGATGGTTGGGGGGAAAAACTATTTCAATATATGATTACTGTGGCGATACTACTATATACACAAAGATGGAAAGATTCAATTTTAGCTACCATGGGGAAATGGTTTTCTGAGATAGACAAGTGATCTTTAATTAGAGAAAGATCAATATGTACATTTATTGGTAATTGGAAAGCCCTTATGGACTTAAATGAAAAAAAATGAAGTTGTGATTTATGATTTGGATGATTACATAAGATATAAGAAGAAGAGAGTCATGATTTAACTTTAGAAAGAGAGATTAAAATAAAATTGAACTTATAACTGATGCAAGGAATATCAGAATATCTTTATACTTTTATATCTTTTTATATCTTTCTCTTTTTTCTTTCTTCTATTTTCTTTCCGTATTGCACTTTTAATTTTTCTAAAATTATTGGTATTTCTATCCTTTTTTCCTTTTTTCTGTACTAATTTAGCTGTATTCTTATAATTGTTTTTAAAACTTTTAATAAAAGTTATATATACAAAAATAAAATACTATGCTACAGTGGGGGCATAGTTTAATTAAAGATACTTAAGGACGATCAATCACGTCTATGACCTTATAGTTACTTTAACAGATCACAGTCTTTGGATTTTCAATTATGGCCAGGTATTTTAAAACTGCTTTGCTTAGAGCATAAGGTTTAACATAAATAAATAATAATAACAAATACTGGGGTTTTCTTTTTACAAATCAACATGTTATCAAGCAAAACAAAACAAACAAGCTAATGGGAATGCAACATTGGAAATTTTTCCAAATGCATGCAAAAAAGGTTTAAGTGAAATGACCCAACAGTTCCCAGCAATTCACATGCATTGACCTTTTCAGTTACAATCACACTAGAGTAACTTTGTGTATTTTTAGGTGGAAGTAAAACTCCTTGATTTCAAGAGCTTATACTCAGGGAAGTGTTTATAGGAATACAACTACAAGAAGGGTTGTATATGTCCATATTTAACGAAGGGTGTAAAGTTATTATGTGAACAAATTGGAAGTTCCTGCCCTGAAAGAAGAGGGATGCTGTTTGTTAAGAAGGACCAGTACACTGACAAAAGGCTAAGATGATAATAAGGCAAATGGAAGCTGTTATCTAGAATTATTTTCCATTTATCAGTTTCCCCTTTTCAGGATCTGATAGGCAAAACTCTGCCATTTTAGATCATATTTTAAAGGTGTATGAAAGGAAAATGAGATATTCAGTACTGCACAGTACTTCTGTTTCTAGGCTGGGCTGGATCTATAGAATATTAATCTATTAATAATGTCACAGTACTGTAATGTACAACTCAATGTCTAAGAGCAAAGCTCACTCGGGTTGTAACAGGCTTCACGGTTACACACTCCTCCCTTGAAACTCTGAAAATTGTGGTTTAGCCATGGAGTGGGATCCATTAGAAAAATATCACACTGAATGTAGTTCCTAAGAATTCTTGGGGGAGAATTACCATTAATTGCAATAAAAGAGCTATCAGGGTTTCCTTTCCATAACAGACAGCATCTTAGCTTTGGAAGCAGGTTCTTTTTTGCACACACCTGCCTACTATTTCTCTTTGGCATTTTTTGAAGAGAACTTTGGCACCTGTGACTTTTCTAGTGATCTTCACCAAGCCATCATCTCTCCTCCTTATAGGGTACCTTCAAACCTAGTTAAAGACATTTCACAGACTCCTGGGGCATTCCTATGTCAGTTGGGATAACATGAACAGATTTGTTGTCTCTGATGCGTTCGACATTGGATCTCCCAAAATCATATAAACGCCCCCACATACACATAACAACAGACAAAAAAAATATTAATACTGATTGTGTTAGGCCAGGGACAAGCAGACATTAGATGGAGATCTTTCAATGGATCTGCTAGTGGCTTGCAAACATTTCTGAACAACTAGTGGTTTAACCAATATTTTCTACCAATGAAATTAGACTGCTGAATGAAGAAAGGATAAGAAGAGGGACCACATGTGAATATTCATCTCCCAAGGAATGAAATCCAAAAGACTATAATCTGATACAAAAAAAAAAAAAATCCATGCCTCAGCTCAGCATATACATATAAACATTTTTAATGTATATTTTGGTCCCACTTGTTTTATTAATATTTTGGCCCTGCCTATGAGTGCTAAATCAGAAAACTTTCTTACAATTACACTGGGGTGTTAGTTATTAAAAAAAAAACACGCTGTTCCCACCTTTATGATAGATATTCTGCATTCCTAGAGCCAAATCAGCGTAACAGAGATCCAGAGAGAGGGTTCTGGCCAAGTTTAAGAGAGTAAATGAATGTGGCTCCCCTGCTCATCCCAATTAATGATTTCAAGCTGTCAATATCACAGAATTTTATTAAAATCACTACTGACTTAAACAGAAACCAAGCATGCTAGCAAATAAATGATTAAATCTAGATGATTAATGCTGTTGAACATTTCAAAAAGAGTGGTGATATAAATGAATCAATATTTTGAATGACTATGAGTCTTTTTAGACTTTCTGAGAAGTAGCTATCCACCCTCTTTAACCTTCACTTTAGACCAGCCAGCATATTATCCTCTTATTATCAGTCTACATTTCTAAGGAAAGGTGGTATAACTTAGCAGTTAAAGTTAGTCTGAATATATACATATAGAAAACTGGACAGCCAACAAGCACTTCACCCTAGGGCTCACGGCTTATTAGAAACTCCAGGTTGCACTGTTTTCATATGGGCACCATCATTGTGCAACCAAGAAGCCTCAAGTCTTAAATGCTACCACCAGAACCTTCTGCAATATAACTGAAGGTGACTTGAACCATTGATCTTGCCCATGTTTGCACAATAATGCATCACTTTAGCAAAGCAATAAGCCATCCAGGCATCCAGGAACAAATTAATCCATGTCTTTTAAAAACAACAACAACCCTCATTTCATTTTATAAATAAGCAATTGAGAATTTTGCTCCAAGTGGCCACTTGAATAGCCCACTCCATAAATGGCATTCTCCGGAGAATAAGGCACAATATGATATGAATGCAGTTCTTTGTAATAAAGGGATTGAGAACGACATTCTTGTACCATAAACTTCAGCCGTTTTCTTGTATCCGAATAGGCAGTCCGACAGCATGAGTTTTCCTTAAGATACTCATAGCGTTCACGCTCAGTTTCCAGATGAATTTTCCGCAACAAGTTATTAATTAGGACTGAGCGGCGGAGATAGAGCTCAGGATCTTCAAGAAACTGAAGCTTCTGCAGAGACAGTTTCAAAATACAAGTCCGATCTTCAGGTAATATCAGGTGCTAAGCAAAAAGAAAAAGTGGGAATTGTCAAGGATAGGAGAAAATACACGTAGCATAGAATAGGCCTACCTATTCTGCACTGAGAGCTGCACTGCAAAAATATAGTTGGCCACTAGATGGCACCAAAGAGATACAACAATGTTTAATGTTTTCTGCCATCTAGTGATTCAAATTTTTGCAGCCTACATTTCTAACCCAGGCACAGAATTAAGTTGGGGTCTTAGTTGATTTTGAAGAACAGAAGATAACCACATAGAAATGTCTATCATCTGAATCTATCATTATCCCTTGTGAGAGTAGGCAATGTTTCTCCCCTCCTTTGTTGCTTCCAAATACCTCCATGATCTGTTCTGTAATGAACTGCTAAAATTCAGCACTCCAATGTGCTGTTGGAATTTACTGGCGTTGCTTGGCACCTATTTTTTACCTCTTTAGAAAATATTGTTGATTAGACACTGAAAATATTTTATGGAACTTATGTGAAAATTGGTAAGGAGGGTTATAATTGCTTTCTTATTTATTTTTTTTCTTATGTTATATTTTTCCATCATGTGGAACAGTTGGAAGATGTTGTCCCTGCTTACTTAGCCACTACCACCAACAGTCTTGCAACTTCTGACAACCGAGAATACAAGTCCTTTCCCATGAATTGGGCCACCAACCTCTTCCCTGGGGGAGGAGGAAATTGCACTATGAAAAGAGAAGCCCAGGGAGTTCCCAAAGACCCGATGGGTTGAGCTGGGCATTATGGATCAGGAGGCCTTGCAAGCTTCATTTACATAGGAGACATTTCATGGCCTCTTTTCCTCTTTCTTACCATCTCAATATGGTTTTATTTCATCTGTCATTAGTTCTTCAAATATAAATCCAGTACAACTAGCATGTACTATATACTGTAAATGTGATTTATCTGTATCACAATTAAGAACAAATTCATGTTAAAATGGTTGCTTTTAACAACTATCCATGCATTGCAAGTTAGGAAATGCATCTATATTAATTTCAGCTTTGTTATATTAACCAAAACATACTCACTTTTGGAAAATACCCTGGGTAATCTTGATGTAAATCTTCTTCTTCTGCATATTTCCTCTTAAAGTAGGCTACTTTCGACGTTGTTAAGGTATTTGTCAATACTTGGCTTCAATATGCAAACAAGAAGGATTCAGTGTTATTTTAGCAGCCCAACAACTTCATGACACTGTAGCATTTTACAATGACTTCCTTCAAATCACAAGCCGTTTTGTTTGCATTGATTTGAAAGTTAGAAGTGATTGGTTCTAATATTGCGACTGTGTTAGGTGCAAGCAACCAGAACTACTTGTGAATAACCTCAGGCAGTAACTTGATTGTTTATACCTATGTTACAAGAATCTCACCAGGCTGCCTGCCTTCACCTGGGAACGTCTAGGTAAGGCTTCATGAATTAGCGGGGAGGTCAACATATGCCATTTGAGATTGCACAACAACTTCAAACTAGACCCTTGCTTGGCCCCTCCCTCCAGCGTAGCTGGCAATCCCCCAACAGCTTGAGATCTTTAAAATGCATACAATATATACATAACAATGTTAAGAAAACTCATTATAAGTTCATTAAAAAGGAAAGTATAGCACATGGTACTCAACTTTACATGTGGCCTCTAAGTAATTATTTGTATTTATTATTTGTTTTGTATTATTTGTTTTCAAAGAAAAGGGAAACCGAAGGCCCTCAAAGGATTTCCAGGCCAATTAAAGACAGACTATACTAATAGACACAGATAAAACCATAGATACTATTCAAGCAATCCAGTAGTTGATGTATAAGAGGGTAGATCTCGCCCCTGTTCTTGGTGAAGGCAGGAATATAGTTTTCCAAATGACTGTTGGTTCTTTACACAGTCTCAGAGCAAAAGGAGCAATAATTCACATGCCCTAAATCATTTATGAGCACTGCACCAAAACTACATGAGCTGCCCACGTACATCTGTATTTATACACTATCTGCTGAACAGCACCTTAGGCACTGAGGAAACTCTAAAAGGTTCCTGCTTTGGTACAAATGATACAAATTGGTTGCTAAATCAGAGCGAAGGGTTCATAAGCTGTTTGTCCTTAATACTTATTTTCTACTTTTAATAAACCCTAATGGTGCATAATCAGATCGATTTCACTGTTATTTAAAGTTTTCCAATACTTCAGCTTTAATGAAAAGTCAGTTGTACTGTGCAATATGATCTTGGATAGAGGGTGTCAACTATAAAATTATAATAAATCATAAATTGACACCACAATGACATTATGCACTTCATTGTGTTGGCAACATTTGTACAATGATTAATGTATATATGGGAGTCAAATCTACTACTTTCCCTGCTGCTCCCTATGATTGTTCATTATTATTTATTTTTTGCATGTGAAATGCAACCTTTATATACTTCAAAAACTTGCCTCTGTCATTCTAAGCTTGCACAGCTGTTGCAGCTTCACTTTCAACACTCTTTTTTTATTTTATTTTTTTTTCCCCCACACAGATATGTATTTTGGGAGTACTTTCTACACTCATCACAAGATGGCAGTGGTGCCACACTGGAAATCTAAGCAATCCTCTCCCATGTTCAGCCCAAACTGTTCAGCTAATAAAAATTGTGCAGTCTGCTCATTCAGGGTTTTTTTCCCCTCTTTCTTCCCCAATTTCAGCATACTCTCCTTTTGCCTTCCTTAAAGCCCTGAAGCTTTCCAGAAAGTTCTGCAATCCTTTCATCTACTTGGATATTTTTTATCTTTTTTTTTTTTCAAATTTGTGCAATTAATTTTTACAACATGAATATGACAGCCTCTTAAAAAATGACAGCTTGTTTTAAAATACGTGCAAGTCTTTGGGGCCAAAAATGAATTCCCTTTATTACATTGTGTCACTATCAGCTGCCTTACAAAGACATCTGCAAAAAGATAGTGTTTGTCTATGGAGATTCTCAGTCATCCAGGTCATGGTTGTCCCAAAGGTGCTTTTTTCAAGAGGCAACTGGACTTTCTGGTTTTTCTTTGCAGACATTTCGCTTCTCATCCAAATAGCTATGTCAACATTGAGCAGTCCTCTCTCAACAGAGGGGGAAAGGATACGACATCACTTATTTCCCGACTACAACACATCCTTTCAACAGTTCCAAGAAGGCTCCATACCCATTTGCACTACTCAGGTGACCTTGACGACACAGATAAACCTCCAGGTGGTCTCAACAACTCTCTAATAGAATGCAAATGACCAGCTGTCTACAAGGAGTATAAATCCTTCCATTCCCCACCATCCATCCAGAGCTAAAGAAGCTTCTTGGATGAGAAGTGAAATGTCTTCAAAGAAAAACCCCCAGAAAGTCCAATTGCCTCTTGAAAAAAAGCATCTTTGAGACTAGGATGGCTTAGTTACCATCAAGACAGAAATGTTTTATGAAATGAGAAGGAAATCTCATTTAGCAAACTTGCATTGCTCAAATATAATCTCTTCTTCATTCTTCATTGTCACCTGGAGACACTCAGAAGAATTACCAAATGAGATAGCCAGGCTGCCCTGAGGTTTCCCAGTCACTTGCCAATACTTTGTTTTTATCCCAGAGATAAAATCTTTTTTTTTTTGGCCTCTGAAACCAGTCACCCAGTAAAATGAACTGTCAAGCAGGACACTCTATACCATTTCAGATTAATAGCTGTCTAATCTCTTCTTAAAAACCACCAGTGATGGAACGCCCACAACTTTTGAAGGCAAGCCATTCCACTAATTGTTCTGTCAGGATATTTCTCCTTATTTCTAGGTTGATCCTCTCCTTGATTAGTTTCCATCTGTTGCTTCTTGTTCTGCCTTCAAGTGCTTTGAGAATAGGTTGACTCTGTCTCCTTTGTGGCAGCCCCTTAGATATTGTTACTGCTGTTGTGTCATCCTTAGCCCTTCTTTTCATTAAACTAGATATACCCAATTCCTGCAATCATTCTTCAAATGTTTTAGCCTCCAGTCCCCTAAACATCTTTTTTATATCATGACAACCAAGAATGGATGTCATATTCCAAGTGTTCTTGAAGCAAGCCAGTTGAATTGGGATTCACATTGTGGAACAGCCAGTTGGCTTTACCCAGTGGTTAGATCAAGGTACAGACAAAATAATGGTGTATCCATCCTTAGAACTGATCTGAATCCCCAACCTCAAGAAAGTATGGCTGCAGGAAAACAAGGAGCACACATAAGCAGAAAAACCAAAAGAGCATTGGCAAAGCAATTATTGATAGGGACCCCCTACATTCCTTTTCTTTCAATTGTTTGAGGATCTATCTGCCTTCAAAGACCAGAACCCTGGGCACAAGCTGCAAAAGAAAAGGGATTCTCCCCACCCCTCTTCAATCCGGAAACATTATTTTTATTTTGGTCTCCACTCTCAAGTGAAGTAGTGCCCGTGCAAAAGTGTCCTTGTACATCCAGGTATCTGTGAATGCTATATCTTATAAATGTCTATGGAGATTCTCGGTCATCCAGGTCATGGTTATCCCAACGGTGCTTTTTCAAGAGGCAACTGGATATATCTTATAAACATCTTTCCCTCTTTGTTGTGGCAGGAAGCTTCACAATTTCTGCTTTTCTTGTTACAGGAAAAGTCTTTGCTTCTCTTTAACACTTTATACAGTGAAAAACCTCTTTAATGTTCCCCAATTTCCCCTGCCATTTTCTGAATTTCTTGCCTTTATTTTATTGAGCCCAGTATGTTACTCTCCCATGCCTTTCTCTTCAAGCACAGTATTCACTGTGCTTACTCTCTGGAGTGAGTAAAGCACTATTTTTTTCATAGATTATCACTGCTTCTTCTGATTGAGTTTTAATATTTTTATTTACATTTCTCATAATTTGTCAAATGTTTATTATTTGGTTGCCTTGATACCATTATTCTCAAATAATAGCTAATGCACCGTTTGGTTATTCATTTAGAATTTTTGAAACATATAAGGCTGTTTAATAACCCGCACTCTAAAGATATCAATAGAATTGATTCTGTGGCAGGCTCCAGTTTAGAATAATGATGAAACAGACTGGACAATGACAAGAGCGTTAATAGTAGACAATTGCCTTGAAAGTGACCAAATATACTCTGCAGCTTCTACCTATAGATATTACACAGCAATGCAGCTTGCAATAAAGGCTCATTTTACTTCCTCCGTTATATCATCAGTAGAACTCTATGGTATAATTGAACCTCGGAGGCTGGGGTACAGGAACTTACAGTATTCTGTGATAAATTTCCTAAGCACGTTTGAAGTTAAATCATTTGCCTTCATGCGGACTTGGTTACCGGATTTCAAGTGCATTCGAGTGGAGCGTTCAATGCACCACCCCTCTCAGTTTTGTGGCCTTCTATTGTGGCCTGGAAATAGAGACAATGAGTTTATAGCTTTAATGCTGTGAACCTCTTGTCTTAAATCATATGCATGATGATTGATTCAGTCCAGACTATAATGAACACATCGCTGTCTGAGGGAACAGTGTTGGTCATCCTTAAAAATACAGTTGAATGGCCTCTCCTGAAACAAAAAAAAATGTACTGGACTCAAAAGTTTGAATAATTATAATCTGATTGTACCTTTCACCCGTAGCCTTCTAAGAAAAGATACTTGTGAGAATGGAATCCCAAGCAATCTTTGAAGAAACTGGTTCTCTAGATTCATCTCACACTAGTTTAGAACTGGTTTTGAGATTTAAACAGTCTAGGCTAATCTCATGTGTGTTTATTGAGAAAGGGATGAAGGATTGCTGTGGATATTATTGGGTGACTTATCTTTTTCATTTCCTTGGTAGTTGTTGTCCCCAGAGCTGATTTGTCTCCAGTACTGGCAAGAATAACTTACCTGCTGTGATCCATACATAACTCACAATTTTATTATTGTTATGCACTCTAGATGGGGCTAGCGCACAGTCTAGCAGCAGACATGCTACAGGGTAACTATTGTTGAAAGAGTTGCACTTGTTGCTGATTTGCTAAAGATCTAAATTTATATTTTTAACAGTAACCTATATACAGTATGTTGGTATCAAGTTACTAGAGAAAATACATTTTCTCTTAATACAATGGATCTCCCAAACCATTACATCCTCAACAAATGCGCATTTTAAAAACTTGCACTGAGGACACATACCTACCAAAAATTCAGCAGGCCCTCATCAGTGCAGCTTAGTTATCTTTATTTCCCTATAAGTTTCATGTTGACAAATTCCTTTGATTTGATTGCTTTTTCTGGATTTTTGGCTTTTGTATTGTTGATTATACTTGTCCACCTCACTCTCTCATGTCATTTTAGGTGTGGATCTTAGAGTGCAATTATATACGCAGAAAAACTATGCTGCTTGATCTGATAAGTATAGGTAAGTCTATTTTCTGAGCTTGATCGGGACTGTGTTCATGATGCATTTTGCTGCAGTAGCGCATCTGTATTTTGTTAGTTTGAGGGCTGTTCACTGCAGTGCTTCAGCCTGTTCCTTTAGCACTTCAAGTGTGAACAGTTGCTTTGCTAAGTAAGACTGCATGTGTGACTCATGATTATTCTTTTGCTCTGTTAAAGCTTTAATGTACTTTATGCCCTTTATATTTAAGATGTACAGTAAATGGAGGGCCTGCTAGGGAAGGTTATGTATTTCTTTCCCAGGATAGGGTCTCTGTAAATGAATTTGTGTGACTTACGGTTCCATTCATAAAACTGTTTCTTGGTCAAACAGGGCTCCCGCTGTGCCTGGACAAATCTCTTGTCATCTTGTCCAAGCAGAAGGAGAGTGTTCTGATGGCAATCCAGATGTGCAGTTGTAAAGCAGGCATATGCTTCCAAAGCTGGCTTGCTACTGGAGTTCACTCTTCAGGCTGAAGTTTTCCTTCAGTGCCCATTGCACTTGCTGCAGTGGATCCTGTAACTGTCACAGCCTGATTTTGAGCAATGTCCAACATGACCTGACCAGGATTGAGTTGCTCTTGTCTAGTCTCTCTTCTCTTTCAAGTGTGACTCTTCTTGAGGAAGACCAAGATGATTCCTGGTATTGGGCCACTGCCCCTCCTCCAGGCAGCCTGACTATGCTGGCCTCCTGATGCAAGGCATACCTCGACTGCAGTTTGATGGAAGAAGAAGGAGGAGGATCAAAATCCACCAGTATGTTCAAATTCTTGGTTTTCCAGCTGCTTCTTCCCACCATTTCATAATATACTCTATGTGTTGCTTAACACAAATTAGACAATAATGTGAAATAAATTGTGTTGAAGTTAATGACATAATTTATTTCAAAGAAATACTGAGGATTTAGTTGCCTATGGAGAACAATTGCCTACTTTGCTCTTCTGAGCTGGTAGGAGGTTGCTAAGATTGGTATCTTCTAAAAGTTAAGATTTACTCAGCAGCATATAGAATTTAGATAGACAATGGAAGTTGCATGTGATAGGTGATTAGCTAAGTAGATAGGCAGATACATACAATAGCATTGTGCAATACCATATTGTCCTAAACCCAAACTCAATTATTTTGCAAACCAACACTTTCCTGTGACAATACTATGTTCAATTATGACATAAACGTAACAATCTGTACTTTATCAGTTTATAAAATTACTTTTCTTTTAACAGAAAGAAGGAATTAATGTGTGGTATTGCTGGGAATTTCTCTTCAGCTGGAAAACAAAATCCAACCAACCTAGCACATTCAGCCTATAGTGAGAAACTGTGCGTGCAGAGCACAATATGCACCCACCCACACATCTGTTCTTTTATTTCTTTTAACTTCCTTGTGAGTTTTTGTGCCTGCCTCTGGCAGACTCAAAGAAACAGAACAAGAGTAATACCAGACTGACACTTAGCAAAAAGTGGAAAAGGGAAGGGATGATGAAATATTAGAACCTATATAAAAATTGCTAACTTGATTCAATGCATGGATTACTTGAATACAAGTTTCCCTGAATCAATGTAGTGTTCAGAGGATTATACCTATATTTTAGAGTATTTTCAAACCTGTAGTTCTATTTTGGGTGTTTAAGAATAGTTTCTACTTAAACATTCTAATAGAAGTGACAAGGCACTATAATAATTTTAAAGCACTGTGGGGATTCCTTTCCCCGTGATACTTAACTGAAGGCTGCAGGATGGTCTTTCCCAATTCAATTGTTTACTGTACACTCCATAAATACAAAACAATCAATATGACACTTATCTACCTGGAAATTTTTAAAAATAATTTTACCTACTTTTGTCCTTTTGTTTATTTATTTATTTATTTTGAGTACAGGAAACTTTTCAAGTAGAGCTAAACTATGTTCTCTCTTTCGCAACTGACTAGTGCTATCTTTTCCAGCAAAGTATCTGAGTTATGGGAAGAAGTTACCAATGATGAAACCAATGATGAAACCTGAAGGACTAAGTTGGGATGGGTTGGTTTTTTTGAGAGAGAGAGCCAAAATATCACTGCATTTATCTTCCATAGTTATTTATTATTCTTTTAAAAATTCTTGTTCTGAAGATGCATTTCCACATTCTAATAATACCTTACTCATTTGCATTCTCCTTTCCAGTTGATCGTGTTGTTTCTATCTTGCTATGGCTGGATTAAGATGGCCTGAACAGCCCACTAGAAAGAAAGACTCTTCTTGTCTTTTCCTGATATGCATCAAAAATAATCTTTTCTGATTTGTACTCGCTCAAGTAGAGCTGTCTAGTTTACCTGTTTTGTTTCATTTTACTGCAGGCAAACTCTCCCATTCCAATCAACTACCATGCACTGTGGCAGGAATTTCCCCTTCATTCCCACCACGGATCATACTACCCTCCCAGGGCCATTCTCTTTACATGTTCACCAGAGGAACAGTGCAAGGCTTTTTAACAAAATCACATACAAACACTTCTCTTTAGCGCTCTAGTTCTGTTTTTTTTTTAACTAGTTGGCTTTACAAAAGTTCTACCAATTTTCCCTGCTTGTGTAACCAAAAGAAAGAAGAACAGCATACTGCCACTTTTCCTTTAGTTAAAATAATAGAGAAGAATGGTAAATTGTGAGGCCTCCTCTTCTTCCTCCCCATCCATTTTACCATTCAACAGGGGGAGAAACTGTCAGGTCCAAGAGGGAGTCAAAGGATGAAGGCTGAGACATGTTCCCTTCAGCCTATGTCAATGTATATAGTTTGCAAGCTGTATCCAATTATTTTGTCACCAGAGGCATATAATCCTACAAACATTTACTTCTTCTGCAAGAGCAAAAACAATACAATAATAAGAAATATGCAACAGTTTCTTACTCTTTCATGAAATTCAAAAACAGCTGCCCAAGTAATGGGAATACTTTGCTTAATGGCAGGCTCTGAAAAATACTCTTTTAAAAACCCTAATGGGAAATTCCTGTGGAAGTGAAGTGAATCTATTTATTCCAAATAACTAAAAAAACAATTTCAAACACATTTCAAATTCAGTGCCAGAATCTGTATCTGTCTGTCTAAGCAGGAACAAATAAGAGTATGTGGATTAAAGACACCACAATAGGTCCAGAGATATTTGGTGCTGGCACCTAGTCAACTTGATGGATCATGAAAAAGCTAAGAATCCTGCTTAATACTGGGATAGGAGATCAAAGAGAAAGTTCAGAGCTATAGACTAAACTGGGAAGTCAGAAACATGTGTTGGAATAAAGGATTGGTATTTTTCCTCTATTTGACGAAATCTTTGATAGAATTTGATCTTTCTTAAGTCATGCAGTTGTCTCTGACAGAGATGAAATTAATGTGATATCGAGGGACAATATCTATCAACAGAAGATAGATATTGCCAGGGCATGTTTGTTAAGGTGCAAGTAGGGAAAGTAGGTTTATCTACCATAAATGCTGCCTAACTATACAGGTAATCTTCACTTACCAACCACAATTGGGAAAGCTAAGCAACATGGTCATAAAGTGAAAAACCACTCTTGACTGTACCTCACTTACAATGGCAATTTGTCATTTCTGGTTATGGTCATTAAGTGTAATATCATGTGACTACAACTTGTGACTTCCAGTTGGCTTCCCTATTGACTTCACTAGTTAGAAGCCAACTGTGAAGTTTGCAAATGGCAATCGTGTCACTTCAGAATGCTGCAACCATTGTAAGTGCACACCAGTTGCCAAGTGTCCAGGTCACAATCATGGCTGCAACTTGGAGGACTGGTCATAAGACTCTCCTTTTCAAATTTGCAGTTTTCCAGAAGTAGATTTCCCTCCTTCCTGCATTGGATATTCGTAGACGTCCCCTTTTGAACCTTGCAGATTGTTTAAATCTGGTGGATATGCATTAGGGGATGGTCCAAAGTTCAAATCATGTTTCTTAGTCTATTTAATTACAGGTAGGAATTGAATGCAACTTTCTGTATTCAGAACAAAACATCATGGAGTTGTAACCAAACAGCAAGGACAACCATCTGATAGGTAAAGATAAATGAAATATAGGGATTGAAAACAAATTGCACAGGAGGACTGTCTTACCAGCTATCTAGTAGATACAGTTTTCACTGTCAGTCAAGACAAGCCTGGAGTTTATATTTATATCCAGAATTTAAAATTTTCCAATATCTTCTTATAATAATGTTCAGATATCATAGAAATTGTCTATAACAATCCAAATAATAGTAAAACAAGAACTTGTTCCCTTATTTTCCTCACTTGGTCTGCAACGGTATTGCTATTGCTATCTTATTTGGAAATAAGATTGCAATAACATTTAGACTTATATACCACTTCACAGTGTTTTACAGCCCCTCTCTAAGAGGTTTACAGAGTCAGCATATTACCCCCAACAATCTGGGTCCTCATTTTACCGACCTCGAAAGGATGGAAGGCTGAGTCAACCTTGAGCCAGTAAGACTTGAACTGCCAAACTGCTGGCAGCCGGCAGTCAGGAGAAATAGGCTGCAGTTCTGCATTCTAACCACTGCACTACCACAGCTTTAAAGATGCACTTTAAAGCAACATTATATTCTCAAGTAAACGGGTATAACCCATGACATGGGAAAGCTAGAGATGAAATAAAAAATAAAAAACCATAACAGGAAGAAAAGGAAAAACCTGTACGAAAAAATGCAGCATTGGAATGCTTCTCTTCAGGATTCAAGGCTGGCTACTAGCTTTCTTTCAGGAAATCTCTGTCCTTGTACAATGAACGATTATTTATTTATTAAAAATAAGCTTTTGATGACCACTGAACTTGCTCCATTTGTCTTAATTAGTGTTTTCCTCTTTCAGCATGCTTGATAGCTCTTCAAACCTCTACATTCTCAACTTGCCAATACCCCAAGTTCAAAAGCAATGGTACCTACAACAAACATTCATAAAACAGTGACCATTCAAGGGAGCAAAAGCAACTATCCATATTCCTCAACTCGCCGGGCCCCACACATTAATTTTAACCCAAAATAAGGGGAGAAAGCCTGATCTTTATGGAATACTTAAAGGTGAGCAGCGTGGGGATTCTGGGTGTCTCCGGGGGCATTTATTTCCAAAGGGCAAATGCAGAAATGGAGAGAGTCCACTTCCTGGTTTCCAGAAAATGACATTGTTTAATTGCTAGGGCCTGAAGGATGCTAGTCCTGTGAGAATGAAGGTATTATGGAAGATTGGTAGCCCTGACTCTCTGCCCTGTAGAGCTTTATCAGCACCTTCAATTGCTGGTTGAATTGCTGGAAGCCAAATGATAATCATTGTGGTTCACTTAGCAGGGATGTATTATATAAGTATAGTGAAGAGATACAGGATTGTACCCTTGTATAATGGGTTGTACACTTATTCTGCTTTCATTGCAAAAAGGCATGTGGTTTGAATGTGCATATTTTTTCTTCAAATGGGTTTTGCCTACATTAAGAAATATATATTTGGAGTTGATATTGAATGGTATGTTATAAGAGAAAATTAGTAGCTAATATCTGCAATGGAAAGGAATGAGTTTCTTTAAAAAAATAGAAATGTGGGTTTCAGTAGTAAACCTTCCTTTAAAAGCAAATTGATATTCTGCATAATACATATATTTCCGTGTACTCCTATTAAAAATAAGAAACTAGTAGTTATTTTTATGTACAACCATTGTGGCAACTTTGTGTTTCTCATCATTAATTTATAATGATTAAATGGCCAGGAGAAAATAGTCCCCTTGATGTCATTTGTTCTAATTAATTATGTATTTTCTGAAACCAAACATTACCACATACCACAAAGAATTGAAAAATTTACACAGCTTCCTCAAAACTTCCCAAAAGATCCTATTTTTCCAATCAATAAAAATAATGTATATTTTCATTTTTAAATGTTAATGAATGAAACTGGACTAATAAAACTATAAACACAAAAGACATAATTATCCATGAACATCTGTAATTATTTCTTCCTATGTTCTTACTATTCTTTGGGGAATTCAGACTCTGATAAGAAACCTGTTATCAGCTAATGGAATAGCTCTACTGTTTGTTTATGACAAGCATTATTTATAGACCTCTGGGCTTCTCAGAACATATTCAGAAATGTTTTTGTGATTAAATGTTTTGCTGCGTATTAATTTAATTTTAAAAGGTACTTCAGTTTCTTAATGATGTGAATGTCTAATCTCTTCACTATCTCTTTTTTCTGTTTTTCTGTAGTATTTTTCATTAATACCTTAGTTTTTTCGTTATTTTCAATCCTGCCACTTCACCATACTCCTCTATTTTTTTAATAGCTTAGGCCCTGTTTCTTGTGGGTCTTCTAATATGAAGACTTAAGTCGTCTGCAAATGCCTGTAATTTGTACACTTCTTTTTTGTTTCCATACCTTTTATCTCTGTATCTTGTCTAATATTTCTATTTAGGACCTCCAGTGTCAAAACAAATAATAATGGCGACAAGGGACATCCTTGTCTTGCACCCTTCTTAATGTTAATGTCAGCCTTGGAAACCATTAATTCGAGGCCTCTGCAGGCTGCCACATGATTACACATGAGAAATAGAAAGGGAGTACTTTCTCATGCAGTTAGAAGTGTAGTCAAAATATTATTCTTTCTAAGAATGTCCAGGCCATTCTGTGCAGCACATGGAAGAGGAGTGCCAAGACGGAAGATGGAATGTTGGGTAACACTTATGATTGGGGAATGTGATTTATGATGGGCAAAAGAAGGTGGCTCTGTAATTCTCTTTTGGGTGGGGAAAAACCTGGGTCTATAGATTCAGGTTTTTCCCCAGATGTGCCAACATGGTTTCTTTAATAAACTCTTACTTGGATTAATTCTTATCTGAGTGCTGAGTGGAACTTTGATGGAATGCTGACAGGCATATTAATAGATGGAGATGACAAAAGGCATTCCTAGCCATAAAGCTACTTATTTATCTATCAGCAAGAATATGCACACAATTCTACCAAATTTCAGCCACGAGGACAAACCTAAGTTCCTAGCTGGTATTCACAAGAAGTTCTGCAGAACTGTGAGTTTATATCAGAGACAGATTTTTTCCTCAGGCACTGACTTTGAGAAAGTATATTAGAAGATACCTGCTCACACTAGATGGGAATATATCAACACTGGTGTGAACCTCAACACAATATACTTACTTGAAAACAGACAACCCATGGACATAAACAGAGACATCTTATCATTTTTTCTCATACACATAGACCTTTTTTCATACATTCTCTCTGTTATGGGATCCTTGGTGCTCTCTGAGATTAGCTGTTTTCTTGCAGCCCAACTAGGTAATATTATGAAGGTCTGATGAATTGTCAATTAACTCTAGAAATTTACATCATCACTTCTGTTTTACCTTTCTTCGACACTGTTCTTGAAAAAAGCATGTCAAACAAGTAATAGGTATTTGGCATACAAATTTAGTAAATAATTTGTCCAATAAGAAACAAGATATTTGTCTGGTATCTTTCATGATGAAAGCCAAGTTGAAAAAATAATTCAGTTTTAAAGTTCAGAAATGCCTGTTTTTAAATATTTTTTACAAATAAAATTGTAAAGCAAATCATACTGTTCTAAATGTACTTTGAATCCCAAGATAATCAAATGAAAAAAAATTGACCAAATACCTTCCCAATTCTAAACTTTAAGCTACAGTAGTGGCCAAAATTGTGGAAACTTTTTGGGAAAAGTGTCTCCTTATGTATTTTATGCCAACACTACCAAACAGGGAGATCTCGGTCTCATCACTCCAAATAACACTGTAACATTGTTCCTCTGTCCAGGTAACATGGATTTTAGCCCAGTTTAGTCTTTTCAACCTTTGTTTGAGAGATAAAAGTGGCTTTTTT
>JANHFL010006717.1:20215-36431 GCA_032468155.1 Oxyrhabdium leporinum | reverse complement strand
GAAGGAAGGAAGGAAGTAAGGAAGGAAGGAAGGAAGGAAGGAAGGAAGGAAGGAAGGAAGGAAGGAAGGAAGGAAAATATTCCTGTTTGGTATACATGTTTCTATCAATTTTACTATATAGTTTCTCTTCAAAAATTGTGTGCAAACCTCTGTAATGTTAGAGAAAACATTCATAAGAATACGTATAAGGATGTACACCAGCATTTTTATATTAATATTTTGTCTAGGCAGATGGTTATATTAAGGAAATATCTGCATCAAAATTTAGGGGTTAAGGTTAAAATATTAAAATAGAGGATAACAATTTGTGTCAGAATATCACTGATGGGAACATCCATTGGAAAGGCATCATTTTTTTTTGAAAAACAATTTCCCCTTAAAAAGATTGATTATTCCATCTCAATTATTATACAGTACTGGAAGCCACTGAAAAATATGAATACACAATCAACATCAATATTGATCTAAGAAGGCATCACAAAGATCAGACACACAAGCATCTTAAAAGATGTAATAAAACATATTTGAACTGCCAAAATCCATGCAATCTCTGATGGAAGCATTTTCACACTTTCAAGCCAGGTTAATTATTTGTAATAACATACAGTGTATGTTGTCATTATTTTATTATTAACTGTTGGTTCCGGACACAGTTGATCCAATTGCTCTGAAGCAATTATTCATTTTATTCAGCAAATGAATAAAACAAGAGATAGAAATACTTCTATGGACAGTACTAGCTCAAGGTAGAATTTTTATAGTAAAAAAGTTTATATTATACTATTTTCTATGGCCATACTTGAAGTGGGAAAATAAGTAAGCATTAAAGGCTAAAGGCTAGCTTATTTGCTATTGCTTAGAACTACATGCTAATGATTGATAAAGTGACAATAGAGCATTTTCCAAACTATCAGTCAACACTCTTTAATATTAGATATATCAATTGCTTCAGTTTTTAGTAGCTTCCTTATCAATGTTATTTTTTTCAGTCAGTTTCCAACTGATTGAAGAAAACAAACAGTAAGAAAGCATACTACAATCAATGTGTTCTTATTATGTATAACTCTTATTTATTTGTCCAAGAATAATATAATAATTATAAATGGTTGTTTCCTATGTTGATATCCTTAAGTTTTCCTGTCGATTAAACCTCAAAAAGCAGGTCTTTAATTACAGCGGTTAATATTCTGACTTATGGTATGACAACCTGTGGCTTTCCAATTATTGGTTAGCTACAACTACAATTACCATTAACAATTATACATTTCAAGCAAACTTTGAAAGTCTAGATGTTTTCCATTTCCAAACAGCTGTGCATCAAAGAGACAATAAGAAGTTCATAAATGCAAGTACCAAAATCACATCCTACGGGTCACATTGTTCTGACAGCTCATAAAAAAACTTTATGAAACTTCATGAAAAAGCAATTCCAACTTATGATCATAATTATCTTAATTATTAATCATTAATCTATAGTCACTCAATTAATGTAAAGTGTAGCCATTAAAATAAGTATGAGTTTTTACAAAGAAATATCTACAATTTTATAAATTAATTGTGTGAAATTTAAGAATATAATACACAAGCTAAAAAATCAAGTCTACTAATTTGATATGATTCATTTTCATGTACAATTTAATTTAATGTACCTCAAATATATTTTATATCTAATGTATACTTTATGTACACATAGATTGTATTTTCTGTATATTGTATTTTTTTTTATTGCAAAACAAAATTGCAATTAAATACAGAATTACAAGTACAATTTTTTTCCTCATGGACTGACATTTTTCCATATTAAATAGAAAATGTTTTCTTTTTAACCAGAAAAAAAGAGATGTGGATACTTTTATCGCTGCCTTTCTCCTAGTCATCTGACTAATGTGATGCCTATTTGTGTCAGTGTTCCAACAGATATTTTTCTTTTGTGCCTTCATGCATTTGTTTTATTCATAATATGAATAAAAATATTCATAGATATTTTTGGAGAGGTGTTTTTTTTAAATAGAAAACAAGTAAGCTGTAAAGGAAATCTAAAGTATAAACTTCATTTTGAGTAGGATGTCTTCATCAAAGATATTTTCAGAAAATAGAAATAGGGAGCTAGAGACCAATTCTCTTTCTGGAAGTATCTCTACCTTATATGTATTATATGTATATAATTTCCCTGATTTAAGCTCTTAGACATATTGTGATAGTATCAATGATATCCTGTTAAAATTCTGTATCTGATAAAATTTTTGTCTTTGATTCAAGGAAATTGATAACTTTGTCTGGACAGTAAGGAAAGAAAAGGAAAATGTGAACATATAATTTTAAAGTGTTCATATTAGACAAAAGGGTCTTCTAACACATAGAGGCATTCCCTGATATACTTTTCCACAGTCAAGTATTTCCAATCAGTATATATATATCACCAGGGTGATTTTGGGCCAATCACTCTTTCTCAGACCTAGGAAGCAGGCAATGGCAAACCACTTCTGAAATCTTGCCCAGAAAACTTCAGGCACTTGTTCAGGAAGTTGTTAGAAATCAACACTGAGTTGAAGGCATACACACCCAAACATGTTAGAAGAAAAGAAAATCTGTAGAGTTATCAGTCTTGATTAAGTATCATCCAACTGGTGAGCTAGAGTGGCTAGCAAACTGGAAAAAAATATAATAAAAATAAACTTTTGTCACAAAAGAAACATATTTTACAAGTCATTCCCTTTATCAGGATTTAAAGCACAGAAGGGATTTTGGGTGAATGTATATATAAACACAGATTATTCTCATTTATTTTACATTTTAAAAAATACACATTAAAATTATCTGTTTATCTATCTGTTTATCTATATACAATTTTAAATAAAAACCATTAAGTATTAAAACAGCATTAAAATGTTTCATGTTAATCATTTATAAGAAAAAGTAGAAATACAGCTTTCATGATAATTTTCCTATTATCAACATGAATATATTGTACTTCAAGTTTCACAGAACATCACTGTTTCATATAACTTTTAAGAAAATGATTTGGGATTTCATTTAATATTATTTAACGCGTACACACAAAGAAATACCCCATATATACAGACAATAAATGATTAGGATGACTGTCAGCTCTGACATTGACAGTGGACTCATTCCCAGTTTACATAAATTCTGTTCATTTTATCTGAGGCACAAGCTAGCCAGGGGAGCTGGCAATCAACACACATGATGGATATAAAGATCCTTCTTCATTGGTCTGGCACAAAGGCAGAATATTTGACTAATTTGACTAATGTTCAGAATAGTGGTAGTAGAAGATGGAAAGTAGAAATCAAATATTTCATGTGTGGGAAGAAATGTCTATTGTGGTTTGTGCTTAAAGGATTGTTAAGACTAAATTCAATACAGCATTTGAATTTGACCTTGATTAAATCTATAGCTCACCAGAATAAATTTTATCCAGCTGTAAAATCAAGATTTCATTCAAAGCATATGAACTTTAATTGACTGAGTGAACTACTTTCCACAACTTGGCGGTGGGGGGAAGCAAAATGATATGAAAAATCATAAGATCTATTTAATTGTACAACCTATCTTCTGTCACCACCAAATTATGTGGTGTTATATGACAGCATATATTAAAGCATGTTTTCCTGGTGGATATTTATGTATCCACAAAGAAACCTAAACATATACTTTATGCTAGATAACTAAGGGGAAGCTGGAAGTAGAACATAGTTTGGTTTTTGTAAGAAGTGTTTCCTTAGGAAGGAGAAGTGTAAGAATCACAGATGCTAAGCTGACATTAAATGAAAAATCTTGAGGATTCTGGCTGGGAGAAGAAAGGCGGTAATAGCTAGCAACTAAGATAAGCAACTAAGCAACTAAGATAAACATAGATTGCAGCCTGACTGCAGATTTATGATTTTATGAAAAATAGTTATATAAAAAGACATACAATATGCATTCTGTAGCATGATAGCAGACGATATGTCCTTAAATTTGTGTTTGCAACTCAAAATGTAAAGTTATAAGTAGACAGTATTATGCAATATCTAGTTCTAGAAGAAAGTAAGTAAGTCTGTGCATGAAATGCATGATGGAAGACACCATCTATAAATATTTCACCAAAATTTGGTCTGATGATTGAAAATGACATTCTGTCCAGAAATGGCACTGATCTCTTCTTATGCTGATCTATGACTGTAATAAATATTTGATTTTATTTGATTTGGCACTGACCTTTCTAAGGGATAGCATAAACTGGGATTTTAAATTAATGGTAGCCACAATTTTATGTCAATGTGCTTAGAAAAATACTACTTGATGAAATATACAGTATGTTTAACTTTATTCAGTGGAATTTCAGCTTATTTGTTAATCTTAAACTAGAAACATAGGCAACATTTAAAAAAATATTATTATGGTTAAAATTGTCAAAATATGTTAGCCATATTGAAGGTCATCTTTTTTCCCCTATTGTAAAAGAAACATTAGGTAGTTAGCTTCCTAATTGTTTGATGATAATTTGGGGCCAGAACTTGATGAGACTATATCGATATTTTCTATTATCAGAGTTTCAATGAAGCAAGAAATTAAATAAATGACTGGAAGGTTCACCTCTAAAGTTAGTAAGGATATAAGATGACATAGGGCTTATGATACCCAATCTTCATAGGCCAATGATCATGACTCACACAGAAGTTAAGACTGAATTCTGCTTTTGAAGATCTGTACTTTGTACCTTAGTATCATGATAGAATCAGAGACATCTTGACATTAGTATAGAAGTGAAAAATGACAGTCTGCATTATATCATACTAGTATAGCATTTTTTAAAAAAATCAGGAAGTATAGAATTGTTACACCTACACTCATGGGTAGCACATTGAGAATGTTAGACCTATGTACTCACGTTGGATCCAGTTTCATACATGATCCATTTCAGAAAACATAGCCTAGCTGGGTTTTGGTTTTTTTGGTGTTTTTTTTTGTAAAATTGTTTTATTACTTTAGTGTTCCAACAATTCTGTTTTGCAATGCCATGCAGCTAATCTGAACCTTGCAAATATTCCTTACCAAATGAGCTGTTTCATAACAGTAGCATATTTTAAAGATAAATGGAATTGTGTAGCATCTTATTTACTTGCAATTGTAGTTGGAGATATTCTTTATTATAACCCATTACAGTTATCTTTTGCCTTGAGAGGTTTATCATCTTTGCTTGGATTGCCAATTGCCATTTCATATGGTAATGGTAAGATGGTACACCTCTGTATTGGACCTATATTTACAGATATTCTGACATTATTGAGAATTGGAGAACTGAAATTAGAAAATAAAGTCTATAATCCCTTTGCTAACTTCAGAATTACCTAGAAGCTATGGCAGGGTAGTGAAAGTGGTAAGGTATTGATCAATATCTATTAATAATCAATAATCTAATAATCTATTGTCCATATCCACTACAATGTTTCAGTGTTAACTAATCAATTTTAGAAACATTTGAGATATGATGTTTCAAATTAAAAAAAATCCAGAATGTTTGAATCCATAAGAAAGCCTAACCCTAAAACATAGCAATGTTCTAAGATTCTTAGAAAAAAATGATGGAAGGCAAAGTTTTGTAGAATTCTTACAAGTGCCTTTGCATTGTTTCTCCATAAATTCTGACTAAAGGAAAAGTAGCAGTAGCACAGATACAAATGAATCAATATGGACATCATATTTGAAACTTTTCCGATTGAAAAGTTTTGGCTAAAATACTATTTATGCTGAACAAAATACAGGGTGCCTTGGATTTTTTAAAAAGCAAATTGTTTGGAAAATTGAGCACAGGTTTATTTAAATTCAAGGCCTTTCTACTAGTAGTGTTTTCCCCCTGAAAAACGAGGCCTTGTATTATAGAAAGTTCTCAAAGAACTTCCGAAAGGAAATGTTCACTATATACCAGGAAATTAAGAAATGTGTGGATACAAATAAGAGACAATATATGTAGCTTAGGCTGAATTGTGAAGACCTTGCTTCATCAGTGCAAGTGAGTATGGGATTTACTCCTGTTTATATATATTAGGTTGTCCTGCTAGAATTACTGGGGGTGTTGTTTTCTCCCTGATAGTTCCTTGATTAGTTCAGAGAACACCAAAGACTCCATGGTATAAGTATAAGTGATGCAAGAAAATGAAACATAATTTCAAATTACTGAATTCAGTACTCAATTCAGTTTGTGATAATAAATCACTAATTGAGCTGAAGTTAGATGCATTCAAATGCATGTCCTGTCCAAGACTTGCCTTTATTAAATTATGTAATATTCCATACTCTTGGTAAGGAATGCACTTTTAGATTTGGAGAAAATCTGACTAGAGGTCCATTGTCAGTCCTTCAACGATATCATAACCTCATTCTTTATGTCAATGAAATGTCATATAAATCAGAACCTAAAAAGTGCATATAGCTTTTTTCCTTATAGGAAGGGAGTCCTATATAATAGACTTTTCCATCCTACAATGTTGGAGAACATAATCTGTCAGACTCACAGTATGCTTCTTTTATGAAATGCCTTTAATAGTCAGACGAACTGAATAGTCTGCCTCTAATCAGATGAACTGAAAATAATTAAATTAATTCCAGGTATGTATTCATTGTGAACTTGACTCAATGAGACATATGAAGTACTGAGAAGTGTAACAGAGACTTAATGCCTCAAAAGAAGGAAATGAGTCACAATGTTGCTTACTAAATGAAGGAAATGTAATGAAAGGAATTAAGAGTTTGTTAGAAAATGCCAGAGGTGAACTGAGGTCTGCAATGAAAGTTTATCTAGGAAAATTATTGCAGGTAATAAAAGTTTAATATCCAAGGGAAAATTCCTTATAAAATAATAGAAAACGAATATTTTGCCAAATGCAATACAGAACATATAAAAAGCATATAAAATGCATGTATTCAGAAAAAGTAAATACTCATATGTACATACTGGAGAAATGCAGAGAACTGAGAATAAAAGTGCCTGAAATTTCATGCATTTTTTAAAAATTACAAACTTACAGAAGGGAATTTTGATTTTAAGCTTTTAAAAAAAACTAAAAAAGTGAAAATTGAATTTGACACGATAGTTCATTCCTAGTGAAAGTAGACAGGAGAAAGATATGTTAGTATAATATTTTCACTCTTAAATGTGAATAAATTCTTTTTTATATAAAATGAATACAAGCTAATAACTATATAGTATGGTAGTAACCCACTTGCTCTTCTTCTCTCAGATTGCTAGCTTTAGAATCTTGTGAATCCTGTTGAGTTTTAAATCGATATATGGCCTACCTTCAAGCAATTAGTATTCACTATTTTTTGTAAAGCTATGGAAATCTTTGACGGAGTGATTGACAAAGGAGTGGTTCAATTTGACTTCAAAGTGCTAATCAAGGTAACAATGATGCAAATGCTTCACTGAAGCAAATTTATTTGTTTATTTGTTTATTTGTTTATAAAAATCACAAGAGTTCTACGCCATGGTGGTAATATAGACTCACTTCTCCACATTTACTTGTGTTTTTAGTTGTGGTTTGTAGAAAGGGGAAATCACCTCTCTCTGTCCATTCTAATCCTAGTTGAGATGTCCATCTGCACTTTAAAGAAAAAACAACCCAAAGAAGAAGTGTGGTTTTAATGAAACATCCTAGCTTGAAGAAATCCCCATATACCATTTGTGGAATCTTCAGGAAAGGCTAGAAAACCTTCTGTATGAAATATTGGGAAGTGATTGCCCCCTGTTCCAGTATAATGTCAGAGAATTGCTGATAGATAAGAATATTTGTAGTTCAGAATTGAACTGTGAGTCCTTCATGATCTCTGAGCTTGGTATTTTTCTGGAGGAGGAGGAGGAGGGAGGGAGGAGAGAGAGATGGGAGAGGGAGAAAGAGGGAGAAAGAGAGATGAGGGAGGCAGGGAGAGAGAGGGAGGGAGAGGGAGATAGAGAGGGAGAAAGAGAGAAAGAAGATGGGAGAGGGAGAAGGAGAAGGGGAGAAAGAGAGGGAGAAAGAGAAAAAGATGGGAGAAAGGGAGAGGGAGGGAGAGAGGAAAAAAGGGATGAGAAAGAGAGAGATGAGAGAGATAGGGTGGGAGAAGGAGATTAAGAGAGAGGGAGAAAGACAGAGAGAGATGGGAGAGGGAGATAGAGAGGAAGATAGAGAGAGAGAGAGGGAGATGGGAGAGAGAGAGAGAGAGAGAGAGAGAGAGAGAGACCTGTTTTCCATAGAAAAGCAAACACAGAGAGCCACAAAACCTGAGTAGGCGTGGCGGGGGGGTGTCATGTGACTTGCTGCGAGTGACATTGAGTTGGTAATGCCCCCCCAGGTTTTGTGGCTCCCGGTGTTTTGTTTTCTGTGGGAAATGGGTCCAAATGGCTCTTTGAGTGTTTGAGGTTGCAGACCCCTGCCCTATACCATTCCAGTTAGGTGGCTATCCATTCTTTTCTTAAAAACCTCCAGAGATGAAGCACCCACAACTTCTGAAGGCAAGCTGTTCCATTGGTTAATTGTCCTCACTGTTCGGAAATTTCTCCTTAATTCCAGGTTGCTTCTCTCCTTGATTAGTTTCCATCCATTGTTTCTTGTCTTGCCTTCTGGTGCTTTTGAAAATAACTTTACCCCCTCTTCTTTGTGGTAGCCCCCTAAATACTGGAATACAGTTTTCATGTCCCCCCTAGTCCTTCTTTTCTCTACATTGGCCATACCTAATTCCTGCAACCATTCTTCCTACATTTTTGTCTCCAGGCCCTTAATGATCCTAGTTGCCCTTCTTTGCATTTTTTCCAATGTCTCAACATCTTTTTGCAATGTCCTGACCAAAACTGGATGCTGTATTTCAGGTGTGATCGTACTAAGGCTTTATAAAGTGGTACTAATACTTCATGTGATCTTGATTCTATGCCTCTGTTTATACAATCAAGGATTGTATGAACTTTTTTTGGCTGCTGTCGCACACTGTTGGTTCATGACCATTTGTTTTTAGAATTAGTATTCATCATATAGTTCACTAGGGAAATTTTTGTAATTCCTAAAAAAACTTTATTTGGTGGGCAAGCCTGCAAAAAGCTACATTTCATTCAAATGTGAATTTCTTCTGGTTCGTTTCCCAAGGTGATCTTCCAACAAATCTCTCTTGTGTTCCATTGTGGTCCATATTTTGGGGGGCATCAAATATGGCTTCTTTTGTCAAATTGTCATCATGGTTCAACATTTTTCTTAATCATACTCTATATTAAAGGATATAATACCCTTTTCCTTTATACCCAGACTTATGTTCTGCAAAATAAATGTTTAACCAGGGCAATCTTAAATCTTTTTAACAACTTAATAAAGTGCTGTTTCTGCTTAGGTCACTTGGAGCCAGTTGCTAGTTTAATTAACTAACTTATTTAATAAGTTAATGTATTGGCATTTCAATGAAAAATATAATTCATAATGTTTTAGAGCTCTTTTGTTAGTCTTCATGTATTTATTGTAATGAGCTATTTGCCTATTATGAGTTATGCTTTGAAGCCATGGGATATATGACAAAATAGACCTTATACTTTAAACATTCGTTTATACTTAGTTCTTATAAAAAGAAAATCTATACTTTCCACCTTATCTAAATGAAGAAACACTGAAAACTATCCAAGCATGACTATTACAAGATAGTATTATTTAGGCATGAATTAGATATGCTTGTATCACATATATAATATCCTCTCACCTAGCAAAAAGTAGTTTTCTATGCTCCTAGCGGATTCATTCATTAGTCAAAGGATGGTGAAATAATAGAAGAATATACACATATTGGTACAGACTTCTTAAACAACACAAAATATTAGGTATTTCTTGATTTGAATTCTGTTTTTAAGCTTGTTTTTTGCTAAGATATCTACTCCTTAGAGAGAGAAATGTTAATAGAAAATGTGCCAAAGCAATTATTAAAGGATTAGTGGCAAAATCTTATGATGAGTTCCATGAGATTAACTTTCATGTAAACATGAATAAATTTGCAGCATATGTCCTGATGGAATAATATATATCTGATCAAACTTTCAACCTTCATTCAATTATTATTTATTAAAATATTTATGTTGATTGATTACATGTCCTCAAATCACTGTCAGTCTGTATTGGCCATATACTCCCAAGCTACTACTCCTAGAGAAAGTAAATTGAAATCTCTCAAGACCATAAGTCTGGAGAATTCCACTACCAATCCAGAAATGGAGTCAAGGATCTTAGTCAGGGAAATTTGTGTGCCGTAGGGAGGTTGTACAACAGCAACATTATGTAGCTTGGTCCTAGACTGTCCACATGATACTGTTGAAATCCTGTGCAATACTAACTGGGGAAGAACAGCTTCAGGCTTAATACTGAAAAGATTAAGTGGCTGTACCATTCCCCCCCCCCCCAGTTCTATCCTTGGTTTTGGATGGGGATGTAGTTCCCCATTCAACACTGGCATTCAACTTGGGGGTCATCTTGGAATCATAACTGTGTTGGACATACTTTGATATGCCCTTTTGACCCCCATTGCTGTATTGTTGTACTAGTTACAAGTTGGCTTCTAGATACATCTGGCTATCATCTATAAAGTCCTTCATGTCATAGAGCTTAGTTATTTGAGGCACTTCTTGTCTTCAGTTATTGCTGTCCATCCATTGTGAAGCAGAGTGGGTATGCACTGGATTTTATTACTTAAGAAGTATCATCTTGTCGGATATTGGTTTTCATGATATCTGCTCATTGTATAAAAGCCCCCCCCCCCATAATACAGTGGCTTCTACCCTGATGACCTCCAGTAAACTATTAAACCTGATTATTCTCCCACGTCTGAGGCAAAGCTAAGCTTGAGCCCCTGACAGATCATCTTGAATTTCATATTGTTTTTGGAGCTATTCATGACTTTATGTTTTTCACTTTCTTTTTTATTTTTAATTGTAAGCCAGAACTGATAGAAATTGGGTGGCCTATAAATTGTATTAATAAGTAAAAAATATATTTTCAGCAAAATCAAATATTTATTGACTCTTTTCTTGATTAAGTTTTATTATTTAAATATAGCCAAGAAACAAAAAGAAAACACCCATGCTTATAGTTGCATGTAAACGTTTGGGCACTTCTGACCTCATTACAGTATATTTTTAATGAATTCCAAAGCGAACAAAAGCTGACATAACTAATGCAAAGCACAAAGTTAAATGCAGCATGTTTTTGCAAAGTTGAATGCATACTTATCAAACCTCTATGCCATATTCATTTTTCTCCTATTTTAACTCCATAAACAGCTGCATATAAATAATAATTATAAATATTAAGGGAACAAATTTAATTTTTTTAAACAAATAATAATCTGAGCCATCGGACATATAGTACAATATCATGTAAACTCAAGGCTACAACATGTCAAGAAACTTTCATGCAATACAGATCAGGAAATAATATTTAAAACTCTCCATGTAAAACCAAAAGGTTATGGAACTCTTAACTAAGTCTCTAGCAAAAGGCAAAAGGCAGTATAAGAAAGTTGATGGAGCTTGGTCTACCAGTCATTCAGCCATGTTGGATCTTGACTATAATTTCTTAAGGGATACCTATTTTTTCTTTTAATGTTTCTCAGATGGCTCAACAAAAAGTATAGAAAATCATTATCACTGATTATGAAATGATAGATTATTCTTCTTATTCCAAAGGTGCTTTTTCAGGAGGCAATTGGACTTTCTTGTTTTTTTCTTTTGAAGATGTTTTGTTTCTCATCCAAGAAGCTTCTTCAGCTCTGACAGGGTAGTGGGGAATGGAAGGATCCCCACTATCCTGTCAGAGCTGAAGAAGTTTCTTGGATGAGAAGCAAAATGTCAGTTTTCAATTGCCTCCTGAAAAACTACCTTTGAGACAAACATGACCTGGATGACTGAGAATCTCTACAGATTATTCTTCTTGGTATGGACAGCCTTTGGCTTTTTGGATTTTAAGTTTTCAAGCCAAGAGTCATGATAATAAGGTAAGCCTATTTTCATGTGATAACATCTATTTAATGTGAGACAATTAGTGTAGTATTTATTTCAAAGAGGAGGAAATTCTCCAAGATCCTTCAATGTAAGAACTGTATAACAAGCAATAAGAACAAGCCAGAAAGAAGGAATAGACTAATGCATAGATAAGTCATTAACATTTCATGTGCATATGAAAAGATGGAGACAGAAATTTCTGAGCTCTATTTAACCTTTATTAATTATGTTCTCATTCCACTTTAATCATTTATAATTACTTACAGTACAAAACTGTATCAAACCATTTTCTGTGCAAGACTCTAATTTATACAGAAACTCACCCTAGACAAAGGTGTTCAATGACAATTAATATTTCATCAGCATGTTTCACTATTCTTTATTACACTCCAAATGCCCCTGTGCACATGGACATTAAACATTTACACAGTCTAGCTTCTGAGTAATGCACTAAGCCAACTGGGAATAGCAAGGTAACACTCAAAGAGAATTAGAATATACTTTATTTCATTGACATGACAACCCTTTTTTATATAAATATCATGTAGGAAATTCAGAAAAATCATACAAAAATTCTCCCTTACTGTGACAGATTATTGGTTGATCTTGCTCAGGTTGCCAGCTTTAGATTAGTTCATCTGGCAATTAATGATTGAAAAAGGATTCTGTCATAGATTTCCAGGAACAAATGCGGGCATTCTATTTTCAAATATCTGGTAGAAATGAATTCCAGCTTGCGTTTGAAACTATATATAGAATTAAAGGGACATTTGATTTATTCATTGCAATGTCGTAGTTGGAAGTGCAGAGATAGCAGGTCTTCCAAGGTTTGTCTTTAACATTTAAAATGCTGTGAGCTTATACCATAAAGGATCTTTTAAGTTTTGTTTGCCCGGGGATTGTTTTTTTAAAAAAAATCTTCTACTTCCACACAAAGAATATGTATGATACATGCATATTACAGTGATCCCACACTTTTGTCACATTTTGACAACTAAGTCAGTGTATCTGAAATTTAGAAGTGGTGAAAGAAAATCTGCTCTCAAACCAATTTCCCATTAGAGATAGTGGAGCTCTATAGAGCTTGTAGTTATTTTCCAATGGAAGGAAAATAACTACAATAATCCATAGTGTCAAAGGATTGTGGGCAGTATACAATATACAAGTTTTAAGAATGTTCAGATGGTCCTCACTTAAGCCCAATTGGGATCGGGAACTCTGACATTAAGTGATGTGGCCATTAAGCACGTGATCACACCAGATGTATATCAGTTCTGCTCTGGTTGTTAAGTGAATCACTCACAGTCATTAAATGAATGTGAATATGATTTAATCATCTCCTTATCAGATTAAAAATTATAATTCTGGAAAGGTTTTTACAGGCTTCACCCACAGCTTCATGGGCCCAGATGCAGTCTTGGTTATTAGTGCAGTAATTTTATCTTTCATGTTTTTCTTTGTACTAGATTGTTCTATTTACCATCAGAAGATACACACAATCCATTTTTAGCTATTCCTATTTTAAGAACCTCTAGTTTTTCTAAAAGAAATTGCAATGACACTGAGTATTTCAAACTTATTTTTGTTATTAGTGAGTCTGAGAAAAGATCACTGAAAAGATAACTATAAATGTATAGTTGAGTCCAAAATATAAATGAAAAATGCCAAACACATTAACCACATTAAAGTGAGAAAAGCCCTTTCAGCAAAATAATAATAAATAAAAACAAAACCATCAAGTGTTTCCCTAGTTTGCATTGTGCATTGTAGAGTTCATTGAGCATAAGCAAAGGCTGCACATTGAGACACAGCAAAATTGGTTAGCTGAGACCTGAAATAGGGTTAAGCACTCAAACAATCAAGTTTCCATAGGATGAAGCTGGTTGTGGAACTAAAGCTGGTTGCTTAGGGAGATAAATTATCAGCTTGAGGAAAAAGAATAAGAAAAATAAGTGCAGGTTTGAAGAAATGTTATTGTATGAGACAAAAGGCTAGGTAGTCATGAAGCACCAAACTATTTCATCTTCTAACCTCTGCTCCTTGTGATTTTTTTAACTGCAATTACATTGTGAAGTGTGTATACCTAGTGGGGGGAAAGGCTTTTCTTTTGGTTTCCTTCCTACTGCTCCAAGCATTAACAGTTTATTTTGTACATGTAATTTGAAATCGCTATCATTTGGAGTATGATGGCATATGATATTTTATAGAATAGAAACAGAATTCTATACCCAGCTTGAATATGTCCTGTTAGCATCGTTTACTAAAGTTGTCTATAATTCACAACCCAGAGAGTGTTTTTTATTTGAGCCATGCAAAATATCATCTTTTCTTCTTATGTCAAAGCTTGTCACTCATTATCGGTGCTTAGGCAGTTTGGAGTAAAACAAAAATGAAAAGAAAGCAGCATAGTTTTAATTCATTTTATTAATTTATTTCTTTAAACTGGAAGTGTTAATATGTGTAGCCAACACATCCCTGCTGGGTGAAAACACATATACTATTTTACTTTACTACCACAACTAGTTAATCTGGCCTGCAAAACAAAAACAAACACTAGATGGCAGTAAATATAGATGCTGCTATGTAGCAGTTGTCTGGTAGTTTGTAGGTCACATATAGTAAACCTAGCCCCTAACCCAAATTAAATAACCTAAGCTTTGAAGTAATAAAAACAAGAGATAGTAGATTTTTCAACAGGAAAATTATTCTTTATGATGGACACTAATTGTAAAAATGAGAAAACAACAACAAAAAGGCAGAGGCGGACTGTTCTTGCTGTAGCAAGAGGTCCACTGGTCGCACGTGCACATTCGCGCGCTCGCTCGCTTCACTCGCACGTGCCTCGTTGGGGCTCATGCGAAGCTGCAGGGAGGCAGCTGATGAAGAAAGCAGATCCGGTGAGTGCAGCAGTGGCGGCGCGGAGCTCACCTGAGCAGCTGGGGCGGCTGAAAGGTGAGTTATTTAGTGATAGCTTAGGGCAAGGGCGGGTGGGCAGGCCCAGCCAGAGTTCAGAGCAAGAGGTTTGCTTGAATCTCTGCATCCATGCAGCAGCCCACCCCTGCAAAAAGGGCACAACCCTGTTTAAGCAAATATTTATTGGCATCAGATGGAACCCAAATGTTTGCTGTCCATCAACAATATTATTATAGCCTAAACTTCCCAACCTATGTTACTTCCAGATGTATGGACTTAAATTCCCAAATTCCTCAACTATCATGGCCTTTGCTGAAAATTTGTGGAATTGAAATCTGTACATCGATGACAGAAACATTTGGGGAAGCTCATTAAGTCAGAAGTGAACAATATTCCTCCTTCTTCTGTGGTAAAATACATTCCTGCATAACAATCTATTTGGAGTTGCTGTGTGACATAAAAAGGACCTCAGCAAAGTAGATGTATTATTATGAATTGAATCTGAGAAAGGAACAAATTGCTCTCACTTTGCATAATCTACTCATTTAAATACTTCTTTGAATTCATTTTTGCAAATCCCAGCCACTAACTCAAAACTCTCTCTCTGTCTCTTTCTCTCTGTGTATGTATGTGATTAATATTGTTTTCACAAATTGCACAAAGCAATTATTTGCTAAGCTACATGTTGTTGAATAAGTCACACACCAAGCTTAACCATAAACAATGGTTTATAAATAGGTTCATGTGCTATAGTAGATTCCAGCTAACTACATTATGTCTTCATGGGCTTTATGAACCCAAACTGTGTGTAATTCCAGGGATGTTAATTTAGGGATAACCAATATTTTTATGATCAGGGATAATACTTACATGACAGTCTTGTGTAAGGCAACACATAAGCAGGCAAAATGGCCAGATGATATGAAGCCAGCAGAATAGCAGGATCCAAACCTTGCAGTCCATGTTGGAGGTTTGGGGTGTTTTTTTGTAAATAGACAAATGATTAATAGTTACCCGAGCAAGAAAAGACAAGATATAAAATAAACAAATAAATCTTAAATTTTCCTTCACAAAATCTCCCCTCTAAAAGTAAAAATGGCTTATATTTTTCAGGTGTATATGTGTGATATACCTGGGCTATTAAGGAGTAGTATGGTGAATTACTCCTCTCTGTCAGCATTCCATCCAAGTTCCAATAAATCACTCAGCACTCAGACAGGACTTTATCTAAGTAAGAGTTTATTAAAGAAACCATGTTGGCACATCTGGGAAAAACCTGAATCTGAAGGCCCAGGTTTT
>JANHFL010006717.1:0-10694 GCA_032468155.1 Oxyrhabdium leporinum | reverse complement strand
ATCTAGTCTACCATACATAATCATTCATAAACTATTTGGTATTTCTTAATCTGATATCTGTTCTGAATATAAACAATGTTATCTACTAGAACAGGGGTGTCAAACTTACATTGTCACGGCAGCATCACGTGATATATTGGAACTTTTCCCCCCTTTGCTAAACCGGGCAGTGGCCAGAGCATGATGCATCCGGCCCAGGAGTTTGACAGCTCTTTACTAGAAAATAAAGCAGAACACCATTGGTCTGTTCTAAATATCAGAAATTATCTGGTTACTATACACAATAAAATATATTGTTGGATTGAAGAAACTGTTCTTGAGTTCCATTTCATTGGAAATGGGGGTGGAATAGTATCCTTTGTGCCATTTGCAAATATTAGAATCACACACTTCATTTTGATTTAAGTTTGAAAAGCAATTAGTGGCTTCTCAAATGTTTCAGAAAAGATTAAGTGATCTGCTATGGTATAGGTAGATGTTCAATTTAATAATATAATGAATTTGTATTCAAAAGACAGTGTGATCCTGCTTTTCTTCATCCTTATTAATACTAGTTTATATTTCATATAAGAACTATATGATAAGTTAAAGGTCAAAATAGCTTTCTTCACTTTTAAAACCTTAATCTTAATGTTTAACTGAAAGATGACTTTGCAATGACTTACAGAACCATTAACTTTATAATTGCAGCATCAATCATGATTGTTCAACATTTTGCAATACACAGCAGGAATATAGCTATATGATGTCCTTTGTAACCTGTATAAGGTTAATAACAACAGGTACTATATGGCAATTACTCTAAAAAAATTAAGTAAGAAGTTGGGTGTGCATGCATATGTGTGTGTATACATATCTTAGTCATTATATATAGCATATTTACATAATAGTTAAATGGAAAACACAAATCTGTCTATGCAGTCTAGCGAGTTCCAAAACAATGCCAAGATGGTACTATAATTTTCTTCGGGTTATATACATGCATGTCAGTTATTCTTTTCAGAAGGGAAAAGTATATCAAATTTTACATTATCCCAGTTTCTCTGTATATAAAACTGAAGCTTCAGCAAGTTTGCAATTGTAAGGAATACACATTTGAAGGACTCCTTTACTGTGGTTAATATTCATTATCTTCTGTGCTTTCTGTCTTTTTATATTTTTAATTATGATTGGTTTTAGATATTCATGGAGTTTTTTTTTAATTAAGTGTTGTATGCCATTAAGACAATTTGATAAAGAAATAGATAAAATTACATTCGGTCTAGAGTCATAACATATCATTCCAAAAACTGTTAGAATGACTACAATTTGAGGACATTTCCTAGCGTTATATCTTGTCTTTCTTACAATGGGCTTAAATTGATCTACATTAAGGCTGTGTAAGGTTTCAGACAAGTTTAACAAAATTTCAATCTGAGTGTTCTATCAAAGCATTCTGAAAAAGAGAAATGTCCTTAACCCTGCTTCTAAACAATATACTGAGTTGTGTCTCCTTGATCTGTGTTGTATATCTTAATATAGTATAATTTATTTTAGGTGTGTATACTATTTTGTCATATTACTCTGAATTGTTTACTATTTGAGTTCATTTGGGTTTTTCAGCAATCACCAAATAATTATCTCCAGAAAACTGTCCAGGTCATTACTTTTTGGCTTTATTAATTATAAATATTACCTTAAACTTCTGATAATACTTCAGCTAAGCATTCAATATGATTGAATGCTTTTTTATTGCTATTTATTTCAGTTTTCAAAAGATGACAAAAATGGAAATAAGATTTTTTTACCATTTATTTTTTGCCCAGATATTTTCTAGTTATTATATTTATGTCCCAAAGTAAATGAAAGAAGATAAGGGCAAAATATATTATTTTATTAATAAATGCTTTAAAAATACTAATGCAAGTTTCTGACTTTAGGTGTTGCTTATAATTTGATCTACAAAGAATACTGTGCAATATCAATAAATCTACAAATGTGGTATAGTGGTTAGAGTATCAAATAAGAGCAAGGAAGACCAACATTCAGGTCACATTTGACCATGAAATACACTTAATGACATTTTCTCTCAGGCAAAGAAATCTAATAAAGTTGATGAGAATAAAATGAGACAGAAGAGTCATGGGTGTTATCATATGCCCTTTAGAGGAAGACAGAAGTGTAATATGGGAATGCCAAAGAAATTCACCTGAATTTCATTTCAACAGAAGTGGCTTGATTTACCAAAAAGCATGTTGCTGAAAATAACAACCTTTTTATGCTCATGAAAAAGAATGAATAACAAATGCCATAGTGAAAATGATAAACTCTCATGTCATTATGAAATAATAAGTAATCAGAAATATCATTTAATTTTATTAATAACAATAATATTAACAGAAGCAATATTCTCCTCAGGTGAGCTTTTGTCCCATTCAGCTATGATGACCAGGGGCAACAGAGGCAACTGATTGTATTTGTTATCACGGGTTTTTAGAATATATGTTTAGAATATATACCTTCCCCATCTGGTACCAGAAAACAGTAGTGCAGCAATCAGTCACAAAGTTGATATTTGGTTATTAATACCAGCAGAATATATGTATAACAACAGGGGGAAATTTCTGCTTTCCAAGCCAAGTGTGGAAATTGATCAGGGAGGACAGAAACCTGATTATGTGTCTAGCAAGAAAAAAATACCAATTACATTGTTAGAACTGAGCAGTTACAGTGTTAGTAAGTGGAAAGGCTACAAGGAGAACTTGTTAACTCTATCAGAACTTCACAATGCCGCGAGGCAGTCCACAGCTTCCTTGCAGAAAAAAACAAGAAAGTATCAAGAAGAACACTTTCCTAGATTGACTAGGAAAGGGTGCATATCACGGGTCTAGGACACCTTACCACAGCCAACTTGCAGTGACCAACTGGCCATGGCCAACTTGCAATGGAAAATATTGCTGAAGGACAAGAGTTACATTAATATCAAAGAAATCGTGGGATAGAATCATTAAAGAAAGGATTCAAGAAAAGGGACAAACATGAAATGTGAATGACAATTTTTTTTTAAATTATTCTAAATAATTAAATTGAATGTTTGAATTGTCTCATACTGACTTGGCCCATGGCAAGTTGGCCAAGGTGAGTTGGCCATGGCAAGTCACAAAGAATATTTTTTATATCACTGTAGCACACTAAATAACATGGCAAACATCCCTTTCAAATCCATTTATTATCTTAAATCTTACGTGAATATGTTTACTTAGATTGTTAGACACCCATTTTTCCCCAATTAATTGTTTTAGTTGCAGAATCAATGTATTGTGTTGCACTAATTTTTGTGCCTGTTAATGTTGAGGAATCATTTCTCTAGAAATGTTTCTCTACATCCTATAATATCTGACAGGGATGGCATGCTTTAGGTTGTAGGGGGATGCTTTCTAGCAGGCATTCCTTCCCTGTCACAGTGCCCAGGACACCATTTTCTTGAGATCTGGACAGACAACTTTTCTGCCAACTTGGCTTTTTCCCTTGACTAGAATAAGCTATATGATCACTGTAGAAGAATTATCTGCATAAATGATTGAGAGTTCTCTTTCCCAAACATTTATAGCCTTATGAAAAATTTTAATATATTGGTTTTGCTTTATTTTTACTTATTTATAGATAAACAAGTAACTTTTGAATTTCAAACTATACTACATATTTTAAATATACATATTTATATATATTGGTTTCTTTTTTCTTTAAGTTTGCATTTTTCTAAAAAAAATTCTTTTTTAAATCCCCCTTTAAAAAAATACTTATGAATCACTGGTTTTCTGTATGTAATCAGATATTTTATTGTATTAGTAACTTATTGAATTTTATAATATTTTCTTATTAGTAGCAATTGCTCTTTATATTATCTTCCTTTTATCTCTGAATAAGAAACAATATACAGAGTTTTATAATACCCAAAGTATAAAATAAATTAACTTTAGTATCACATTTCAGTAGCGGCATATCATTTTGTTGATCCTAGGATATTTTGGAAGTTTCAGCTGATTGCAGTAACAAACCCTTTTTGTATTGTTAAGCAATAAAAGACATGGGGATATACGTGACCATAATGTGACCGCTAACATCATGAGAGAGTCCTTCTGTTATTGGGAATTAATGTAAAACTTAATACAAGTATATCTGCGATAATGATGAGCTCAAATTAAAGTCACAAGAAATTTTCATCATGATGTCAAAACTGAAAGAAGAGCCTATATTCAATTACACCTTAATTTTAGAAGCAGATTTCTAGGGAAAAAATTGAAATTATAAAAGAGAAATGACATGTATCAAATTGAACATCTTATTAGGTGAACTTTGATGGACTGAAATAAGCCACTTTAAGGCAAATGACTACATGTTATCCTATTCAGATTATGAGGACATAGGAATGGCAATGATATTCAAAAAGAACATTTGGTGAGAGTAAGATGGTCTCAGATGGTCAGGAGTGAGCAGTTAGTAGTGGACATGGCAGTTACCAAAACAAAGAATACTATAGATGTTAACTTTCTTGTGTTCACAAAATAGAATGCTTCTAGTGCAGGGCTTTCAAACTTGCAGTCCACGGGCCAGATGCATAACATGCTGGCCACGCCCATGCCCAGTTTAGCGAAGGGGGGGAAAGTAGTGATACATCACGTGACGCCACCATAGCAACGTGTGTTTGATACCCCTGGTCTAATGCTTTACATAGCTCAGACAGGAGAAAGGATCATAAAAATTTTGAAACCTGATTTTACTGCAATTGGAACTCCCATTATATATATGCCAGTTATTGGAATATTTTCATGATCATAATTAGAAGGATGTTATTGTCAAAGGTGTTCCCATATTTAGTTATGAATAAAAATATTAATGGCATCAAGCAAAGTAGGAGAGTTTAAAATACCATTATGTACTGTAACTGAATGTCCAATTGCTAAAGTGTACAAGATTTTGTTGATATTTGAACAGAGGAAGAACAGGATAAAAAATGCATGAGAAAGTGGGTAAGAGTTTTGATTATCATATACAGGTCAAGCAATGGAAATATATGTGGTTAAAAGGGTTGAAACTTACAATATACTATGATCCCAAAGAGAATTTTTATAAAATGATGTATTGTTGATATTTAACACCTGAAAAATTATCTAGCATATATAAATGAACTTCAAATATAAGCTGGAAATAAGCACAATGTAAAAGTGACATTTTATCATTCTTGGTGGATATATATAAAAAAAGGAAAAAAGAAATGGATTCAAATATATGCTTTGATACAGAGAATTTTAAAGGTCAATTGAAACTGGAACTTTTCTTCGAAAGATTAATGGATAAACTAGTAGGAAAAAAAAACTATATAAGGATTATTTCAATATATGACCACAGTGGCAAGATTACTATATGTGCAGAGATGAAAAGATTTGATATTATCCATTGTGGAGTAATGGTTGGTGAAGTTGATAGATTTTGTTGAAATGGATAAATTGACGTCTTTGATTAGAAAAAAAGACATAATGTCTTTTATGGGTAGCTGAAAGTTTCTTTGGGCTTTTTGTGTAAAACTGAAAAAAATGAACTTGTGATCTGTGGTTTTGATGATTATGTAGATTATACAAGGAAGAGTAATATAAATTTAGAGAGAAAGGCTAAAATATATTTCTGAATGCTATGTAGAATATCAGAAGCCACTTTTTAATATATTATTTTTCATGTATTTTCTTCAACTTGTTTTCTTTCCTTGCACTTTTTGCTTTTTGCTTTTTCTTTTATCTTTATCTTTTTCTTTCTTTTATCTCATTTTAGGTTAGTTAATTTTTGTTTAAATCCTCTTGTTTAATATAAATTATATACAAACAAAAAGATTATTTTCAAAATGGCTAATAGATGCTGCTTATCAAAAGTCTGCTGGAAGAAGCTGCACAATTATAGCTATGTGCTTAACTGTGGTCCAATATAACTGTATATATTATATAAATTATATATAGCTTATATAACCACGGTTCAATGAATGACAGACACACACACGTGTGTGTGTGATGTGTGTGTGTGTGTGCGTGCGTGCGCATGTGTGTGTCGTTGCTATGTGGGCTTACCAAGCAGATTAAGGATGGATTTCCTCAGGATATGCTAAATGGGTAGGAAGGTTTCAGAAAACCTTCTGAAAATAAAGTTGTGAAGCGGTATCTAAATCTAAAACTAATTATAAAATAATAAAACAAAGAAGAAGAAGAATTGATTGAGTAAAAGACTTAAAAGAAGATTGTCTTTGCATTATTGATTATTGACAGTGGTGGATTGCAATCGGTTTAACAACCGATTCGGTGACTGCGTGCTTCACGCACATGTGCAGCATTAAGAAACCACTCATTTTAAGCTTAAAAACTTGTCTTCTATTTCATTGCTGGTGAATAAAACAGCTGAGGTGTGGCAATCAGCTGTGCTGCGCGAATCAGCTAAGCTAAAAAACCAGGGAAATATAGGACAGGAAAAGGCAGGAGCCGGGGGGGGGTGTAACTGCTCACCGGAAGTACCGGTTCGCTAGAACCAGTCCAAGGCAGCTGAATACCACCTCTGATTATACCATACAAAACTTTTGACTGTTTATGTCATGTCAGCATGTAAAAACCATCAAATATATGAAACAAGGATGTCCATATTTCTATATCTGTTTAATATACAACAAATACATTTTTAAAAGAGTAAGATTAAAAATGATGGCAACTAGAATCAAAACTGGATACCAAAACAACATTTTAACTTAAGAAGATGATACCACTTCATTACTCCAATAGATAAAAAAGATTTAGTACAGCTCTTTGTGGAACTAAAATTGCAAAGGGAAAAATCTGTATTAAAGTTAAATATTAAGAATACAAACGTAACAGCATGCTTCATAGACTGATAATTGTTAGCAAATAAATGAAGGTGACAGAGTTTTGTTTTCCTGGGTTCAAGAATAGATAAAGATGGACAGTGTGTTAAAGAAATAATGAGCAGATTAATCATAAGGACAAGGCAGTGACAAATTTAGATACACATATGAATGATAAGGGCTTTTTAATGACAACAGAGTGCAGAATAGCAGAAGCAATGGCATTTCCAGTGGTGCTATAAGGTTGTGAAAATTGCCAATAAGAAAAGATGAAAAAAGATAAATGTGTTAGAATTATAAATTTGGAAGCATTACTATGAAAGACAAGGAAAACCATTGAATGAGGTGATAAGGAGGACTTGCGTATTTGGGCATTTAATGCAAGTAGTTAATAGAGCATAAAATTAATTATTATTGACAAGAGTGAAGTAGTAGTAGTAGAAGCCAATGAATAAAATAACTGGACAGTAGCAAACAGATTATTGGAAAGCCTTGGAAGAATTACAGGCTATATCTGGGGCAGGTTGAGATGTCAAAAATAAAGTGCTAAGAATGAAGCACAATTCAATGAAAATTAATTTAATTGTTAAAATGTAGGGCTTGGCTGAAACATGTTTGTCTTATTAAAAACACGTGGGAGTTTTGAGGAAAACTTTTAAATTTTAAATTGACTCCTGTGCTTGGCAGGAATCACTATTCAGAAAGAGGCTGGATTTTACTGAGAGAAGACAGAGTGAAAAATATTGGTAAGCATGGTGATAACAATAGCAATAGCATTTGGACTTACCAATTCGCAGTGCTTTAGAGCCCCCTCTAAGCAGTTTACAGAGTCAGCATATTGTCCCCAACAATCTGGGTCCTCATTTTACTGACCTTGGAAGGGTGGAAGACTGAGTCAACCTTGAACCAGTGAGAATTGAATTGCCAAATTTCAGGCACCTGGCAGTCAACAGAAGTGGCCTGCAGTACTGCATTCTAACCACTAAGTTAGAATTTCTGAGGAGAAAGTAAAACTCACTGAAGAATAGAAATCAAATGGAAATGGCATTTAAAATAATCATTTGAGTTAAAGAAGGAGCAGTGAAAACATGAATACAAAGCATTCAAATAGTCAATGGAAAATGGCAATGAAGGGAAAAGAAACTATTACTGAATAATTCAAAAATTCAGTGGCAAAATTTCATGTAATCCAAAAGGGAGAGGCAACAGTGAAGAACATCTGAGAGCTAACAATGGGACAGAATATGCAGTGTAGTTTTTAGCAATCTTGTATATACTCTATACAAGCATTTTCTTTGCCTTAGACAAAGTAAGCTCTAGATAAGTGGAATACTATTAGCATATATACCTTTTGACGATCAGAAGTTCAGTGAAATGAAAGAAAAAGAGAATAAAAGCCAGTATATACATAAAGGAATGAAGATTGGGATACTTTTCATTGCATGGTCCTGATCATTGATGACTGGTGTTAGATAGAGCTCCCGAGGTTCATGCAAGAAGGTGAAGGAAGATAGAAAGTTCTAATCAGTAGCTCACCTGTGCTTTTGGACTAAGTCAGTTCAGTACATTTCTTTGATCTCCTAAACCAGGGGTCTGGGCATGCCTCTGGCACTCTGGCAGATGTGCAACCTGCTCTCTGTCCTGAGACACTGGCCCAACCTGGCCGATGCCGATGCTACTGCTGTTGCCACCTCCATGGCCTGCCCACTGCTCTTGCAGCATCTTGTGCAGCACAGTGAAATTTAGCATGCTTCACAATGGGGAAGATGGGGTCCCCTCCTCCTCCTGTGACCCTGGCCCACTTGTCCCTGGCAACAGCAGCAATATTGACTGCCACATGGGTTGGGCCAGTGTCTTGGGGCAGAGAGCAGGTTGTATGTCTCCCTGAGTGACAGAGGTGCATCCAGCACCAAAAAAGGCTGGAAGTAGCCACCCACAGTTTCCTGCTGCAGTCTGTCAGGCAACGAGACTCAGCTAGAGATGAGGTGCTGGAGAATCAGAATCAGAGAGAAAAAGAGAGACAAGAGACACAGAGGGAGACAGAGAGAGACAGAGACAGAGACAAAGAGAGACAGAGAGAGATAGAGAGAGGCAGAGAGAGAGAGAAATTGTATTATTATTTCATTTTTTTTGCACTACAAATAAGATATGTGTAGTGTGCATAGGAATTTGTTCATGTTTTTTTCAGACTATAGTCTGCCCCCCCCCTAAAAGTCTGAGGGATCGTGAATTGGCCCCCTGTTTAAAAAGTTTGAGGACCCCCTGCCCTAAACCATATTCTCCTGGAAATGAGGTTCAGATGAATTCAGAGAATGAGCATTGGTGTACTGCTTCTTTATCTGGACTCAACTGACAAGGAAAAACAAAGTGGCTCTTCCAGATAGTGAAATTTATATTAAAGGAGTTGCTTAAGGAACCAAGCAAGCTATGCTTCTGACATCTAAGGAAGCAATATCATGGAGGAGCTAAGTCTGAGAAGGTCCAACAGCATTCTTTGGGCTGTAACAAGAAATGGAGATAGGCCTTTTCCCACTTTATGTTCATATTGGCTTTGATGTAGTGGATGGATTGGTTTCAACTGTATTAAAGAGTTTCTTATTGAGATGCACAATGCAAGGCAGAGGGAATTTGTCCCCTAACTATGTAGTTCTTTGAGTGCTTAAGCTAATGACAGAGGAATTCAGACTATGGGGTCTAGTCCAAATAATCAGTGTTAAATTTATAACAGGCTTCTTTGGCTGACTTAAATTTGTCTTTAAAACATCTCCTTGCTCTTATATTCAAGGGGATCAGGACTAATGAGATTTGTAATCCAATTAAACTTTCAACATGATACCTAAGTGTTAGCTCTATCGCTGCACAAAGGAAGTTTTATCCCTATAGGCTATACTGACATTAAATCTTAGCAAAACGTTATATTTGAAAGTTGGGGCAGGAGTTAAAATAAGAATTATCTCATAATTTGTGCTGTGAAGTAACCCCAATGCCTTCCCCAGTACTGCCATTTTATGTTTTTTCTCCTTCATAAACCTAAACTAGTGCAATATAGGGTTATCAGGAGTGAATATCTTAGGACCAGCTAAAAGGGGTCTGATAAAACTAAGTACACAGAAAACAGCTTTCTATCAGTCTTAAACTGGAAATGCAATCACTATGAAAATTTAACTAGATCTAGTTTTGTCTTCTTCCAGAAAGGGAATCAAAATCTTTTGAAACCAGACTTCTAATTTGTTAAGAGTTATAGTGCTGTCTTAGAAACCTTTTATTGATGCTAATGTTATGCTTTCATTTTTTTGAAAGGCAATATATAAACACTTTCAATTAAAAAATAAGCAAGTTTTATATACTGTATGACTGTTGTGCAGGGAATAATGGTGAAAAGTTTAAACTGAAACACACAATCAGTAAATGGATAGGACTGTTTTCAGTCCTATCCATTGGTGACACATTACCTACAGGAAACCCCCTTGGTTTGTTTTGCAGTTCCTAGAGCCCTTATGATTGATTGATGAAATCAGTTCAGGAATTACTAGTTTGTTCTGTCATACGTTTCCAAATTTAGTAAATAAAATCAAAAATAGTCATGAAAAGTCATATATCCTGTGTTCATCATCATCCAAGTATCTCACTTACACACACACACACACACATACACACACACACACACATTGTCAGCCTTGGAAGCCATAATTGTGAGGCCTCTGCGGTTGCCACACAATAGCACATAGGAACCAGGGAGGGGAGTTGTTCTCATACACTTAGAGGGGTTAGTAGACAAAACAAAATTCCTTCCAAGAGAGTCAAGGCCATCCTGACCAGC
>JANHFL010006716.1:0-14513 GCA_032468155.1 Oxyrhabdium leporinum | reverse complement strand
GGCCGGGCACGGCGGGGGGGGGGGGGGTTAACAGAGAGGCTTCAAACCGGTCAGGAGGAGGAGGGGATGCCTGGAGGAAGTGGGCAAACAGAAGGAAAGGAGGGCACAGAATGAACTGCTGGGCCAAAGAGTTACAACTTCACTCCTCCAGAGCAGGAAAGAGGGTGGGGGGGAGAGGAAGGACCACAGGGGACCCTCCCCACTGCCAAAGAACAGAGAAACTGCCCACGGAATGGAAGATGGGCCGACGAGCGGGTGGGATTTTAGGGAAGTTGCTGATGAGGTGTGGGGGGTCGGAGACCTCCAACCGAGCTCAGAAGGCCACTGGCGGGGAAGGGGCAGGACCCCCAAAGAGGTCCAGGCATTCTCAGAGAGACTGGGGTGGGGGGGAGGGAACAATTCCGCCCGCCTGCTCTCCCCGCAGCCACGGGATGTCTGCAAAACGAAACGCACCGCTTGTCACAGCAGAATTCGCACCGCCCCCTGGCTTCGATGGCTTTTTTTTTTAAAATGGGATTAGAAAACCTCGGGCAGGAAGGAAGGCCTCTCGTCCGCTATTAGCCATGATAGCAGAAAAGGGATTTATTGCTGGCATTCCTGCCTGGCAGCTTTCCAGAGGCTGAGTTGAGCTAGGCTGGTTTCGACAAAGCCCCAAGCCCTTGGCAGTGGTCCAAGCTCCCTGCCTCTCCTGTGCGCAGAAGCCCCCTCCGTGGGTGCTGCCATCCTGGCCGCAGGTATGTCCGCCTTTTCCAACCTGGGACCCTCCAGCTGCTTGCAAAGTAGAGAGCTGTGGGGCAGCCCAGCCTTCTTAGAGCCCTGGGCCATTTTTCTCTGGCGGGGGGTGGGAAGTGGGGAGAAAGAAAGAGACACCCAATGCAGTAAGTGTGCAGGAGCTCTTCTCCAAAGAGAATTAGCTTGTGGAACTCCTTGTCACAAGACAACGGCGGCTGCTTGTAGGTCAGGGGAGGGAAAAATGGAAGACAAGGACCCCCCCCCCCCCCCCAAATGCTGCAGTCGAGGGCGATCTGTTTCAAGGCTCCTGGATGTTGAGAGGAAAAAAAATGGACACCTGGGAAGGGAAGTCCAGCAAGAACTCCGTTCCCACCACCCCTGCTTTCCCGAGGAGGAGGAGGGAATTCTTTAAAAAAAGATTTAACAGCCGACGAGCGCCACTGACCACTCACTTCCAGCTCACTGTTTATTTCCCAGGCAGAGCAAAAATCTTGGCTGGTGTTCAGCCTGGCTAGCCGGGAAGTGGCTGGGTGCCCATGAGATGTGTGCATGTGTGTGTTCACAGGAGCTTCAAGCTGTCACAAAACTGGGAAAAGATACAGAAAAATCTGATGAGTTTCGGGTGTTCCAGTCCCCCGTTCCCCCCCGGTCCTTGGCCTCCCTTGTTCCGCTGCTTTTAATTAGAAAATGTGGGTCTCCTCCTCTCTTTTTAAAGCCAGGACCCACAGAAATATTTATATTTGCCTCTCAATTTTGGAGCTGGTTGGGAGAACCAGTCCACCCTTCCGAAGATATTGCCAGTTCTCTAAATCCCCAGATTGTTGTTTTGAAGGAGAGGAGGGAAGGAAAAGTGTGTGTGTGTGTGAAAGAGAGAGAGAGAAGGAGGGAGGGAGGGAGGGAGGGAAAGAGAATGAGAAAGAAAGAAAGGATAAATTCTTTTCAGATCTCTACTGCGCCTTCCCTTCAGAAACCATTTGCAGCATCTGGCACCCACCCAACGAAAGGATTTCAGCTCTCGAGTGCCTGGCTGGCACGTTGGAGAAGACTGACCCGGCCACGCTCTGGGTGGGGCTCCAAGGGAGGCCTGGAGAAGTGGGGCTTGGCAATCCCTCCGGTGAAACTAGGCAAGACTGGCAGCTGGTTCCCTCTCGCCTCCAACCAGAAAAGTCATTTCCAGAGGAGAGGGATGCGTCCTGACCTCTATTGGCAATGCCAGTTGGGTGGGCAGGAGAATGCATCCTGGCTGATGAGTGCCCCCTCCCAGTTGCTAACCTGGCCTGGCCCCTCTGGCTAATCTGGGAGGGTGGGTGCAGAAAAGGGAGGTGGGACATGGAGCAAAGACTGGCTGCAGCCAACCAGGGGAGACAAAACATTTCTAGAAGCAGGAGCTGAAGGCGGACAGCCTGCTGGCTTTCATCTCCCTGCTACAGTCTGCTACCAACTGGCCCAAACAGGGTGGGTCCTTCCCCTCCCCGTGTGGCTCTTGTGGGGCAGGGGGCAAGATCTATCCAGGGCACAAGAGGGAGGCAGTCTTCCCTGGCATCCAAGGAGCTGCCTGACCGCCAGCAATAATCCCATTCTACGCTGGATGGGGAGGGGGACTTTCCTCCTGGATAAATGGGATGGTCCTCCAAATCCCCTCCATTCGGCGCCCCCTTCCTCAGCCCCCCCTGCCCCACCCCGGAACAGCCCCAGCAGAGAATCTCAGCTCGATTCCCTTTCGGTGCCAGATCGACCTTTTCACAAAAGCATCTCAGAAACGTATTTGCTTCCTGTCAAACTTCACACACAGATACATTTTCTCTTTAACTCCCCAAGTCATCCTGAATCTTCTTGAATAATTTCAGGTGGCCTGGTTTTTGTTTTTCTTCTCCCTTTTTTTTTAATCAATAGCTGACAGACTCGTCAAATTACTTTGGGGACCAACAAAGCAATTTTTAAGCGGGCGTGAGCCCCGGCAGAGCTGTCAAACCCACAGAAAGCGAAGAGCGCAAGCGAGGGGCTGAGAAACGCAGCTCGACAGCAGGATGCCTTTGTAAACTAGATATTAATTTATCATTAATGAACCACCGTGGAGCAGTGACAGGGGTTCCTCGGAGCTGCTGGCCCTCCCCTCGCAAAAATGAATTGCCCGGGAAACAGAGGCAGGAAGAGGGAGGGGGCAAAAGAAGAGGCGAAGGGAAGCTGCAGCAGCCCAGACAGATAATTTGGGGTGGCAGGTAGAGGTGTCTAGCTATCAGACACGTGGAAGAAAAATATCAGCCAGATCTAGACACCCCCCCCCCCCCCCCAAAAAAAAAAGACAGCTGGCAGTCTAGGGCCAAGGGGTCCAGTTCCGGTCACTTTAAACTGCCAACGGGAGGTGGGGGGGGAGAGATTTGGGGGTTGCCAGAGAACCAAGCGGAGCCTCTGTTTTTCAAAGAACAATTTAACTGACCATTTTCTTTCTATCTTTTTTCTTTTCACAAAACAAACATTTTACAAAACAAACAAAAGGAGTTGCATTTCCCCTCTACTTGATGTGCATCTAAGTATTTTTAATCTCTTTATTTCCTTTCTTTTCACAAGAAGTAGAAACCGCTCTGCCCAGAACCAACTCTGATTTTTTATACTTCGCCAGCTGTGCAACAATTCAAACCAAGATAGGCAAACGACACATTAACACCCAGAAAAGCTGCAGTGCTGCTTGACCTTTTTGCCTCCCGAGTGACTGTGGAGGGAAAAGTTTGGTTGCAAATTACCGCAGTTTGGTGGCGAGCGCCTGCCTGGGCGCCATTCGTGAGGGCAGGGGGGAAATTCGAGGAGACCCAGCCCTCTGTCCTGGGGTCTTCAAGCCCACCCCACGCAGACACCTCTGAAGGATCGCCTGACTCTGTGGCACCGAGAAGAGCAACGGAGCAGGTTGCATTTATGCACAAGGTCCATCTCTATGGCTCCGGACAATTTCCCGGGTGAAGATCAGGCCCAGAAGGATGTCAGCGGAAGCGTCTCCTGTGGCTGGGTGGCAGTCTGAGCTCAACTGCACTAACCCACCGACATGTCGGCCCTCTCCAGATGCAAAACATCCCCTCACAGCTGTGGAAAAGCAAAGCCACTAACGCAGGAACTCCACATCCGCTTTCCTGCGAGGGGAGGAGCCGCAACACGAGAGCCTCAAATCTTTTGCCATGTGACCCAAATCTGCAGCCCAGGAATATCGGGAAGCCTCAGCCAGGAGGAGAGAAGTCGCCTCCAGCTTTCCGGAGCTTTGCTTCCTAACAGGCTGAAAGATGGCGAACTCCGACATTAGGGCCGGGCAGGGGGTGCCCAGCCTCCCTCTGCCCCCCCCCGCCCCCTCCCCCCAAAAATCAATCCTAAATGCTGCGGGACTTGCATGCGATTTGAACGTCCCCAGACAGAATGTTCTTCCTTCCAAAGATTTTACTCCACACAGTCTCATCGCGTGCAATGTGACCTAGTTTTTCAACCATTGTTTGCAAAACTCTGATTCTGGAAGACGCTCTGCCTTGATGGTCATTTTGTTTTCCCTTCTCCCCCTGGCGTCTGCCCCACCTTTATCCCTGGACAGCAAAATATCTCTGGAAGTCTGGAAACAATCCAGGCATTCGCCATGGGTTTTTAAAAAAAAATCACAGACACAGGGAGGAGGAGGAGAGAGAGGCCCAAGACGAGCCACAGACGAACCCCTAGTATTTTTTGAGCAAGACAGATCAGTAACCAGGAGCGATGCTTGTGGGAATGTTCCACAAGGCCCTTGACCCCTAACCTGTTTTGAGGTCCAATCTTAGGAAGAGAAAAGCACTGGCAAAGCGTGGGCAAAGTAACCTCAAAACTTTCCTCCACAAAGAGATGCAGGTGCCTCAAACGGTAGAAATGCCAACAGATGCAGCTCCACAGCCAGCAAGGAGGTGCCCAGGGTGGATTAGCGCCCATGCCCATCTGCAAGGGGCAAGGTCTGCCCCTCCCCTGCCCCCTTGCCGATCCCCTGGGTTGCCTCACCCAAGGGGCTGGCTTTCTCCTTGGTGCACAGCCAGCTGGGCCGCCACTGCCCCATCCCTTATCTGCCAAGCCTCGCGGGGGCCTCCTTGCTCCTGATGGAGGAAGAGGCCCTGGGCACCCAGTCACCCTCAGCCAAAGCTGCTGCACACACCAAGCCCCAGGTCTCTTTTGGAGGAAAGCAACCTTGAAGTCTGAAGGATCCCCTGCCATGCCGAGAGCTTCCAGAAGCCCCGGGGGAGAGGAGAGACACTCAACCCCCCCCGCCCCCAAACAGGAAGTGAGCCCTCAAGTCCTCGGCCCACCTCCTTGTATGGAGCCAGCGCTTGGCCTCTGCGCACGAGGGCCTGGCTCCCAGCCCAGCCACTTCTGGCCCCAGGAAACTGTTCCGGCAGGCAGGCTGCCCGTCCGCAGAAAGAGTCCTGGGAAGGACAGAGTCATCCCTGCGGACGCCCCCCCCCCTGGGAGAACAGCAGCTCCATCAGGGAGGAGGCAGAACCCGCTTGTGGTGGAACTGCTCTGGGGGTGGGTCTGACCCCCAAAGGAAAGCAAGGCTGGCACCTCGGGGTACACAGTTCAGAGGAGGAGGAGGAGGAGGAGGAAATCCAAAGGGAGCCTCTGCCCACCCTGAGGATTATTTGGGAGAAACTGGATTTGCATCACCCTGGGAGCCAAGGGAGATGGGCTCAGGTGGGGCCCAGGGCAGGGGCAGCGAAGGCCTCCTCCAAGCCAGCTGGGTCAGGCGTTCAAAGGCAGGGGAGCCCAGGCACCGCCTCTGCCAGCCCCCTGGGCCATGCAGGGGACCCGGAGTCCAGAGAGACACTTTCTCCCGCCTCTCTTCTACAAAAAGGCACTGCAACCTCCCAGTCAGAGAAAGAAACCACGGCAACCGGTTCAAAGCAACCCCGTCCCGCGATGCCGAATTTCTGCCAGAGTTCTGGCAGGCTCACCACTCCGGCGCGTGGAAGCAGCAGCAGCAGGTCCTGCAACTGGTTTAACTGGAGGTCTGGATGGTCTTCACAGTCCCCTCCGTCTCCCAATTCCACGCGTGGGAGGGGGCCCTCAAAGGGGCCCCTCCAGTGGCCCAACCTGACCAGCCCCAGGCGACATCCCCCACGAGATCTGGCACCCCAGGCGCCCACAGATTGTGGTGGCCCCAGAGAAGGCGGTTTGAGGAGCAAAGTCCAGGAACGGGACCTTCCGCGGAGCCTTTGAAAAGGCTTATCGCTTTTCCCTTCCCAGCAGGTGGTGACTCCTTCGGCCGGACTTTGTCACTAGAGATAAAACTTCTGCTCAAGCACAAGCCCTTTTGGGGCGGGGAGGGGAGTTGCGGAGGGGCCTTCAACCATATCCATACTCAGAGAGACTATCCTGGCACAAAGCTCTTTGGAAAACAGACTGTTAAGGGTAGGCCGCAGCTCCTGCCCAGCTATGCCGAAACCGCCAAAGCAGGGATCAATAGTAGAAAGAGGCATTTGGGTGAAAGGCTGCACCCTGGGAGCGTGTCGTGCTGTGCCTGATGGCCTTCAACTCTGCTCAGACACGGAGACGGTCTCAGCTCAGGGCGCAGCCCCTGCGGCTCAGCCTCCAACGAGCCCCTGGCCTTGGGTGGCACCCGCCCAACACCGTCTCTGGGTCGCTGTGTCCGCCCGGCCCTCCCCTCAAACCCTCCTTCAGCATTACAAGAGCCCAGTGCCACCTCGGGGGACAAACGCAGCCGATCTGCGAACGGCCGGAGAGAGTCTTGGGAGGCGTTTCACACCCACAAGTTCTGCTTTAATGAGAAACGGCGTCTTGCCCCCCCCCCGTCCCCCTCCCTCCGAAAGGAGCAAGCCTGGGGCCGCTGCTTCACAGCGCTCTGGGAAGAGACAGGAAGCGACCCCAGGGCTGGCACTCGCCTGCCTTTAGGGCTCCAACGGCCAGGCTGGCTATTGATCAGCGAGGTGGGCTCTTTTTCCACCCCGGGAAAGCAGGGAATTTGGGGGAGGGGGGGAGGGAGAGCGGGAAGAGAACCAACAGGCTAAATCAATCAGCAGAGGAGAGGAGCAGGACACCCAGGGAAGGAGCCTGCAATTGCCCATTCGTTGCCCATCGCCGGCTGACTGGGCGCTTCCTGACAGCGAGACCAGCAAAGGGGGTCTTCTCTGAGGGCAGGGTCTGCACCCCGTCCCCAGTACCCACCGGTCTCCCAGTGAAGGCTCCCCACTAGCGTTCCCTTCCCCCCCCAGAGCTGCCTCAGTGACCCCACGGGGTGGCAAAAATAGGCAGGGGGAGAAGGCAGCCCCGGAGCTTGCGAGGATGCCGTGCCCCCTCCCCTCCGTCAGCCATCCTCCGCAGCCATCCCACCAAGGGAGCCTCCACAGGCTTACTGCCTCCTGCTCAACAACGGCCCCACTGCCTTTGAATGGACGCCGATGAAGTCATTTGTTTATCGCTCTTTTGGCACGACTGCCTGGTCCCACTTCCCTGCCATAACTCTCTCAGCAGTCCACTTCAACATCACCTCCGTCCCGGCTCCACCTGCTATGCTCAGCCAGGGGGTCCCTGCCCCCCCGTTCGCTTCCCCCCCCCCCGTCATCTCCCACGAGCACCCCAGGAGCCCTGATAAAAGCAATACCTGTGGTCAGAAATGGAGGCTGCAATGCCCTGGAAAAAGAGCGGCCTGCAGAGGGAGCTCCTCCTCCTCCTCCTCCTCCCCCTCCTCCTCCCCAACACCTGTTTTTTAATCAGGTTAAGATCAGTCCAAACACCTGTTTGGGATGCTCCGCCTGGGAAAGGCCTAGTCCCCTGACCTCTCTGGGCTGACTCAGATGGCCGAGAGCCATAGGTCAGGGTGGGGGCGCAAAGCAGCACAAGGAAGGGTGGGAACCGCAATAATTGGGTCACAACAACAACAACACACAAATGCAAACCCAGCCCTGCTTCTGGACAAACTGGCAGGCTTGCTTTAACTCCGCAGCAGCAGGCCCGCCATGTAAGCAGGTATTGGGAGCAGCTAGCTAGCCTCGGACTAAGGGGAGGCCCTCTGTCTCCGTCCCCCGCCACCACTTTGTGCATCAGGGAAAAAATGCTGGGGGGGGGGGGTCCGTCCACCTTGAAGAGCAGCAGCGATATGGCAACCCGGGTCTACGCAAAACGCAACTCCTGCGGACCCTCTACCTGCCTGCGGCTTTCGGGAAGGCCGGGTATCTTTAACGGAACCTCGGCCCGGATTCTCTCTGCTGGGGCGGCCGGGGGCACAGCGCCTCCCAGGCGGGAAGCGGGTCCCGGAGGGGCGCCGACGCCTCCGCCGCCCTCCCCAAGGGAAATGCGAGCCAGCTTCTCGCAGCGCGTCGGAAACCCAAACCCCAGCAAGGGCCCAGCCGCCCGACGCCGCCGAAATACCTTCTCAAGTTCGTGGCTTGCAGGCGGAGACCTCGGGCGTTGCCGGCTCCAGGACGAGCGGCCTCGGCTCCCGCGCACCGACCGGACCCGCGGCTGCAACCGGCCGGGCCTCCGAGGCGAGGGGAAGGCAGGGGAAGGGGGGCGGGCGTGGCCGCGGCAGCAGCCCGGGCGAAGGAGCGCCTCACCTTGGCAGGCAATGCCGCCGCCGCCGCCCTCCACCATGGCGCTCCGGCCACCGAGAGGTTGGCCGGCAGTGTTCGGGCAAAGGCTGCGCGGCAGAGCCCCGCAGCTGCAGCCACCTCGCCTCTCCGGCTTCCGCGGGAAGGGAGGAGACAAAGGCGTGCTCGGCTCGGCCCCACCCCTGCCCAGCTGCCGGCCCCCTCATCGACCACAGCTGGGAATGCCGGCAGGGAGGGAGGGGAAGGCCGAGCCGGCGTGCGCTTCCAACCGGGGAGGGGGCTGCCACGGTGGAACTCTCTGCAGATGCTCAGAGGCGCTCCGCCCGCCGGAGGGGGGCGTCGGAGAAGGAGAGGGTCCCAGCGAGGGCTCTGCGCCCCACCGCCTCACTTCCAGGACAGGCAGCGCTCCCCTCCCCCTTTCAAAAGAGCCCTAAGTCAGGCTGGAGATGAGGAGGGGACCCTCTTCTTCTTGAAGTGGCCCAGCTACCAGACCCCGCAGGGCCACTTCAGGCTGAAGAGGTTCCACGGTTAAGCCATCGGGCTAGAGAAGACGGGAGGGGGACTGGAGGCCCGATGGGCGGCGGGAGCTCCTGCCCAGAAAGCCTCCGCCTGGGAGAGGGGACTGCACCTCTACAACTCTGGAGGCCTGGAGCAAGGGAGTCCCTGCCTCTCAGGTGCAGCCCTGGAGGGTGGCAGAGGCTTCTGAGAGGCTGCATTCTGCAAGCTAAGCCCCGCCAGGGAGGCAGTTGCCCACCCCGCCACCAGCACCACGTCTCCTTCGTCTTGCCTGTTCTGTAGAAGAGATGCCAACGCTGCCCGAAACGCCCCCGAGACACAAATCCATCTCCCGCTCAGTTTGGACCCGTCTACGGCAGCCCAGATCCTGGTCAGGCAAATTCTGGCTTCTTTGTATTTATCCAGGTTGCTGGACGAGAGAGACACCCATCTGCAAAGAGTTGGCAATGGGCACAGGCAGACTGCCGGAAGGTAAACAGCGTGGGCGAGCTTCGTGGCATCTGTGAAGTGGCAGAGTGTGGCAGATCCCAAACATGGCGGCCACGTATGCGAGTTTTTGTTTTCCTTTCAAAAAGATGCTTTTGTGGTGGGGGGAGGGGAGGATGACTCATCCTTGAGAGAGAGAAAAAGCACCAACAGCGTTCCAGACTTCTCCTTCTGAGATGATGATGATGATGATGATGACTGATTGACCGCACAGTCAACCAGAGGTTTGGACCTCTGGGTCTGGCATTTTGGTCCACCCGTCGAGTCCTTCCCCAGGACCTGGGATAGGCAGGTGTGGATGCCTGATGGTGTTAAAAGCATCATCGCAGGATGTCAGCTCTTCCCAGCAAAGCTGCCTTTTGCAACTGACCGGTGGGTGGGGACTTTTCTCGATGGCGATGGCGTTCAAGTGGTGTTCCAGATGTTTTGAGATGGCTCTTGGCTTTCTTTTGCCACTGTCATTTCCCTTCTATTTACGACCCGTAAATGTTTGTGTTTTCTGATCTTCTCTTCTGCAGTCCCCAGGTACTGCCACGTCCACTTATCCAGGCCTTTTGTCCCTCTTCCTTCTCGAGAATGGTTAAGCCTGGGTTTTTCTGCAGCAGGTGCTTTTCTGTTTGAATTCTCAAGTCCCAGAGCTTCCTCGTTTTTATTTTTTATTATTGTTATTAAAAGAATGCTTGCAAATTAAAAGTTAATGGAGCAGATTTAATGCTGATGTCAGGCAATCTTCCACCGAGGGCCGGTTCTGGCTGCAGCCAATGGAGAGCTCGCTTCGGCATAGGGCAGAGATGCGGATTCACTGCAAGCGCATCGGGGCCCCAGATGGACTCTGCTGGGGAAAGCAAGGGGACCTCTCGACCCCCTGAGAGAAGCCGTTTGAGTGCAGGGGACACTCAACCCCGTCCTCGCATCCAGATCCCCCGGGGAGGGCCCAGAGCTCTGCTTCGAAGGAGGAAGAGCCTCCGTGCTTCAGTCGGAGAGAACTTTGATCCAGGCGAGAGGCAAACGCTGCTGGCCTTTCAGCTCAGGCGAGAGGCCAGGATGTGATTTTCCTCCGATGAAAATGACAGGGCCCGTCGGCGGTCAGTGTGATGTGGGCACCGGCCCAGGCTAAATATGGCTGAGTGGCCTGGGGACGTCCGCGGTGTGCCATTTGTTCCCGAAAGCTCCCCAGGGCAAGGAGACCAGCTCAAAGAGAAGGACTCACTGCTTGGGAAGGAAAGGACCGGGAGATTTCAGACGGGACCGATGGATCGGGCAATCCACCCGGGATCAGCAGCCGCCGGGTCTCCATCCAGGAATCTCACCCATCCCATTTATGGCACCCATCTGCACAATCTCTGCTTGTTTGAAGCGCATGAACACTCTTCCTTGCAAATGTAATTTCAAAGCATGGTTGTGCGTGACCGGCGACATTCCCGATCGTGACCATTTCTAAATATTCCAAACAGTTTGAGTGTTGAGCCAAGAACGACCCCAACATTCTGCACTGTTTTCCCAGCCTTCTAACGAGCCGTCCCGTCCCGTCCCCCCACGCAAAGAAGATCACACTGACTGGGGATTTAGAGGGCCTGCCTATCTTGACACTGGGGGAGCAGAGCTCAGCCGGCCACCTCCTCAGATGCCCCCCCCCAGCCCCCGGCCCAGGGGGTGCTCTTCCTGGCCTTCCCCAGGGCTCTGCCTACCTGAAAGAGGCAGCAGACCTGCTCCCGCTCAGGAGAATAAATCTCTCCCAGAGCCAGACCAGCACATGCCTCTCCCGCAACTCCTGGCTGGGAGGCAGCTTCGCTTCGCTTGTCAACTTGCTAAAACGGACAGCCTCTCCGGCAAGCCAAAAAACGCGGGGCTCGGTTCGCTTTCCTTCCACCTGCCCGCTCTCCAAGCCCTCCCCGCCCCCAATATCTTTCCTGGGCCCAGCACAGGGGCAGTTCAGGCCCACTTCCCAAGCCATGTCCTGCTTAGCCAAGCTCCTAGCTGGCAGGCGCTCTACGACATGCTAACATCCAAAAGCTACAGATTACGGAGCACAAATACAAATACGTACAACCTTAAATGAATGTTTTTCAACCTTGGCAACTTGAAGGTGCGTGGACTTCAACTCCCAGAATTCCCCAGCCAACCTGGAGAAACACTGCCCTAACTAACTGCATCGCGGATCCTCCGAATCGGTACAACTTCTCCGTGGCTCTATTCACACACCCTGGCTTCTGCATTAATCTGTTTGCCGGATTTGCATGATCCACACACACACACACACAAACAATGAAAGCTCAGCAGAGTCGGGATATTCTGCAAATATAGCTTGCCGGATTTGGTTCCGAGTGTTTTGTGCCCAGGGCAGCTGCTTTTGGAGCTACGTGGCAGATTGTTGGAAGGATTAAAACCAAGGTGGGGTGGAAATTATTTATGCTTGTTTGAGTTTCCTCCTAACAGGGGCGGGAGAGCCTGGCTCTTGAGTGCGGATGGCCTGGAGGGACGGTTGCTTCGGGGCCATGCCAAGAGGCCTCGCTGGGCTACCTGGGCGGGCAGCCCACACGGCACAGGGTCAGCTCCATTGCTCCCAAAGTGGACCTGGCACATTTACGGAGAGGGGGAGGAGAGCCTCCGGGCGACCTGAAGGGTCTCCTTGGGGGGCTGCTGCTCTTTCCCGTACCTGAGGTCCTTGGTTATTCTCACCATTTCTTGCATCACCCTGTGCAGCTGCAGCCAGGTAGCCGAAATCTGCACAACCCCCCCCCCCCCCAAAGGCAGCTTTTGCTGCTGTGATCTGAGGGCTGCTTCGCCGGGGGGGGGGGGGGAAGGTGTTTTGAGTGCAAGGCTGTGGGGCCACCCCAGAACAAGCTGTGCCAGGCAAGAGACCCCCACGGGGAAGGCCACAGGCAGGGCGAGCGCGGTGCCAACAGGCTGGCTGCCCTTGCACAGGGAGGCTCCACCCGACGTGCCCAAGGAGGAATCGGATAAGAGGGGCCTCCCAATGCTAACCAGCCGCTCCTGCTCCTCTCCGGGGAGCCCAGCAGAGCAGCGTGGAGGCGACGGAGCAGCGAGCAAAACAAGCCATCTCTGGGGGGCAATCGAGTTACCGAGATTAAATGAGTCCCCTCATCACCAGTCATAATTAATTTGGGAGGGAAGCAGGTGGAGATTTTCACCTTCCCAGAAGTCCCTTTCTTACTCCTGCTTTGGGGTCGTTTTTGGCCCCTTATAGGGGGATCGGAAGCCAGAGAGGGTCCCCTCCCTTTTCTCCTTCTCTTGCCACACCCGTTGGCAACTCGGCAACTCTGGAGGATGGCCTCTCTTGATGGCCTCTCATCCGCCACAGACAGCCTGGAACGATGGAAAGCGGGTGAAGGGCCAGTGGGCAGCTGGGCACAACCACACCGCCCGTCTGCCGCCTGGCCCAGAGCCACCTTGGCCTGGATGGAAACCGCTAAATAAGACGGCACACCGGGGGAGGGAGATCAAGAAAATAGGGTGAGTGTCTACTTTTGATCCTCACGAACGAAGGCACATAGATACGTCTCCTGGGATAACGTTGCGGGATCCCATCCGGGTCCCTGAGAATTTACCCCGGGATGGGCTCCGGCACGCGTTCGAAAGCTCAGAAGACTGATAAGCCTTTGGTCCTGATGACCGACCCAGATTGGATCCAGTTTTAAAACTGTTTAGTCTACATTCTTTTTACACGTGGTACTGCTATATTTCTATGACCTGCTTTGTTCAGGGTTGGGTGTTACATGTCTATAATTTGTAGGTGCTTCCGATACAAATGAAGAAAAACCGATGCGCAAGACAAATGTCTACAGTGCCTTCTCCAAAACATGGCTTCCTCCTAGGACTCCAGCATTGGGGGGGGGGGTGTCAACCCCCATCATTTCCAGCCCCACTTAGCCCTAACCATCTGAACGGCGCCAGGTTTTCCAAACTGGGGACCCTCCCAGTTGGCCCCCCTTGATTCCGGGAGACCATTTCAAAGGCTGCAAAGCTGGGCAGCCGCCGGGAGAGTCTCACCAGCCTGTTCAGCCTTCAAACCAAGCGGGTTGAGGCCTTCACCTCCAGCTACTTAGCTTCCAACTCACGTCCTCCACGCGGGTCCAGCGAGAGCTTTTCAAGCACAGCGATGCCTTCCGGACAGGGCATCAGGAATTCAGAAGTCACGGCGAGAGGCAACTTCTCCAGACAGAAATTTGAATATCTCCCTCCCGTACGAGTCTTAAAAGGCACCTCTGAAGCTCTGAGGCCACGAAAGGTCCCTGCCTCTCCTCTTTCAAGCAAAACAAAGAGGAACTTTAGGGCTTTAACCCTCTCTCTTGAAAAAGGAGAGGGAGGGAAAAGAAACTCAACTATTATCCAAGGTCAATGAGAGTTTGCATAAAACAGGGATTATTATTTTTTTTTAATGAACGCCTTTGACTTTGCCTTCCGAAAATACAGACACTTGTTAACCCAGAACATCTGCTGGGATCTGAAAGTAATTATCAGGGGGGTGAAAGGCCTTGAGAGAAGGGAGGGAGAGGAGAGAAAACATTTCTGAAAGGCTGGGCAATGCGCCCTGTTTTGACTGCAGCGCAAAAAGGCCCAGCCACCCCTCGACGCTCAGCCCAGGGACCGAAATTCTGGGGTTTCCTTGGCACCAGAAGGGAAGAGGACCCCAGGGAAGGAAGCGGTGGCTACTGGTTAAGAGAGAGCTGGCTTCTTGACTTCAAACCCTCTCATCTCCCACTGGAGCCGGCCACACAGCGGTGGCTCCTTCCAGCATTTGGTGGCCCACAGTGGACTCCGGTGCCTCTGACCAGCTGGCCTCTGCTGCCACCGGCTTCCAGGCCAAGTGTGGGCAAAGTTGTGGGGAGAGGAAGGGGCCGGGATGAGCCAGCGTCCAGTTTCTCGGCCCCGCTGCTTCTGAAGCAGAGAAGGCTCTCCTTCCTTTCCAAGACTTCTCTCGTTTCTTTTCCTCTCCAAGTATGATCTCTCTCTCTCTCTCTCTCATTTTTCCTTCTCTGTGCAAAGCCTCCCCCACTCGCCCCCCTCCTGGCCCAACACCTTCCCCAGCAGAATTATCCGAAGGCGCATTTCTCAGCCTTCGCAGCCGGCTGCTTTGGAGCGCGTGTGCAAAGTGTTATTACAAGAACGGACTCGATACGGCACCCCTGTTGGGCTAGAGGATACATTAAATTTCCTGGATGGTTGCATCTTAAAAACTGGCGGTAATTTAGGGTTCAT